>JAJMFM010000011.1:0-47033 GCA_030574875.1 Taiozyma peoriensis
TTCAGGGATATCGAAAAAGCTTGATCAAGTTATATAAGTAAAAACTACCACCAAAAGGGAACTGATTTAACAAGTTATCAACTATTTCAGACAACTCCAGATCATGCTTAGAAACATATCACGTTCTTCAAAGAACGGTATTGTTAGGGCAGGACCATTCTTTAGATCATTTTCGCAACTTAGACCGTTAAACTCTGACCATCATCATGACGATCATCATCACCATGAAGAACAAGTTGAAGAACACTTGACCAATAATCCACAATATCTAGCATTTGCAGGTGGTATAACAATAAGTTCTCTAGTCTTGTATTTTGATAACAAGTATAAGACTAAACATGGTCATTCATTTTTCAGTAAATTTATCAACCCATCCACTGATGAACAAATTATTGAAGAAAACATTAAATACATTGAAAGAATTAATAAAGATATAAAAGTTCATGAAACTTTTTATTTCAATGAGACTCCAGATCCATTTGGTAAACCAATTGGTGGGGTTCAAATTATTAGACGTGGATCCCCTTTCAACAATGAACCTGGATTAATTAGTACTATTGATGTTGATAATTTAGCACCAAGAAGAACTAAAAAAAGTATCTTTGACTAGAATTTTTAGTCTGATATTTATAACCTATTTATTACCTATTTATTTATTTATTTATTTATTCAATATAGCTTAGAGATACATTCACTCTAATATCATTTGTAGCTGTCTATTTGCTGGCTAATTATTCTACCAGCTCTGCCTAGCTCTGCCTAGCTCTGCCTAGTCTCCCTAAACTCGAGCGCGCATTTTTGTGTTTACATTTAATTTTCAGACCTTTTGACACATAAGCAAATTGCAAAATAAAGAATCTTTTGATTGACAATGAGTTAATTTTTGGTTTCAAGAGAAGATTAAACAAGAGCAAAGTAATTTTACAGAGAGAGAAGAATTAAATTGATGACGGTAAATAAATGGAGCATTTTGGCTCTGCTATAAACAGAAGAATGAAATTTTTTTTCTTTAAATGGTTACAGAATGTCAATTTCTCATTAATTCTCAGGCAACTTTTGGCTAAATAATTCTATATCCCTTTAAATGAGATCATTTTAGTCAATCATGCTCTATTTAAGTTATGATTTCGCATATTTTGCAAAATAAAGCATTTGATTCCATCCCAATAGCCTCTGATCATTGTCATTATAGTTGACGCCCTTTTAAACTTCACCTCCGTTTGAGCAAAGTACTCTTGCAATAGTCAAAATGGATTCAAATGCAAAGGATGAAGTGGAGAATGAAACCAATCCAAATACAAAGCCAAGTTCAATGACAAAATTTACTCACCATGCGAATACTCAATTAAACTTTAAGGCAAAAGTTACTGGTAAAGAGGTTGAATTGGAATTTACCAAAGGCAAGGATATGACATCTTCACCATCATCTTTTCTTAAAGACAAACCAAATAATGGGATTCCATTTGATAATATTGCTTTAGGCACTGATACTCTTGAGTTCCATGAAACTTTAAAGAATCGACATTTACAATGGGAATTCAACTCTGGAAACAGCTCAAGAATAACTTTGATCCCAAAGGGTTCAAGTTCAAGTGGTATTTTAACTGATACTCCAAATGATGAAGATAAAGATGGTGGGAAAATGGAGAAAATTCCCTTGATGAGATTAGATTCGAATGAGTTGAACAGTCTTGATCTAACAAATTCAAGATTTGACTTTGACATTGAAAGTTTAACCAAAACTGAAGACCACTCCATAACGACAAGATCATCTACAATATCAGATTCAGAGGTTTTCGAACTGCTTGCAAAGTCAGAACATGCATCGACTAAAAGATTTAGATCTATTTTCAAAGAAGGCTTTGTTCGTGCTAAATCAATTGGTTCCAAATGTAAAGAGACCATTAACAATGACGAACAAGTTGAGTTAAGGAAAAGGAGATATCAACCTCATAAAAATGAAATTGATGAGGCTATAAGCAAGGCTAAAGGTTATACAATAGGAAAAAAACAATCGAAAAGTTTAAGCAAAAATGAAGTACACCCTCTGAATAGGATAAAATCTTTACGTGGTTATGGTGAATGTTCTGATTATTTTAATCGTAAATTAGGTGGCAAAGATAGACATAACGAAGGTGGAAGCTCAAGGGAATACGTGCAAAATCCACGTTGGAAGCCACCAAAGGTTGACCATCCAAATAATAAGAATGATGGTCAAAATTGTGTGGAAAGTTCTGAATATGAATCAAAGTCTTTCTCGTTTTTAAGTTTTAAAATGCCTAGTTTAAGAATGGATTATAAGAAATATTGGAAAAACTCTCTTTTCAACTTAAAACAATTCAACTCGAATCTCAGTGATGGCCAAACTGCTCAAAAAGATTCATGGTTTGAAATGAAAAGAAAATCACCACAACTGACTACTAAATCAATTTTGAAAACTTTTGAAGATGACCATTTGACATTAGCGGTCTATAATGCCCGTGTAAAGAATCTAGAAGAGCAGAAATTAAGCAAAGAGTACAACAGTGAAGAGAAAATTAACATTCGAAATATGTACACAGATGTCATTAAACAACTGGCTATGATGTTCAGAAATCAATTACTATACATAGATGTAAGATATCCTGGTGATTATCATAAAAGATTTCAACATAGCTTTGGTTTATGGAAATTAGCTCAAAGGGGTGAAGTGAGAACCTCAAGAATATATTTGGAGATCTTAAACGGTGATGGGAACGTTGGTTCTTTACCTCCTGGATATGATTTGTTTATTCTTTGTTCAGGATCTAAAGATCATGCATGGAGAAATGATTATTTTCTACCTAGAATTTTGGTTCCAAAGATTTTCACCACCATAAGAAACTGTCAAGAGCATACATTAATTAACTGTTTTGCTCCTATAATTGCATTAATACCTTCAAAAGATTTTGAGATAAGCATTGAATGTCAAATTTACACTCAAAGAATCACTGATTCATTGAAGTTGAATGATGTACTGAGATGGAAACCATCAAGTAAAGCTGAAGATTTGAAAGATTTAATCAATAGAAGATTAGAAAGTTACACGAATAGTTTTTATTCGTTTCATGATAAATATATGGGAGCGACTGAATTTCAACTGAATAGAAATCTTGCTCTTTTTTTAGATCAAGTTGTCAATGGTTACCTTGAAGCCTTCCATCACGTTTTCAACTATAGATTTATACAAATGGAAAATTCCAAAGAGGTTTATAACCATATGTTTCAATTTTATTTGAAGTGTCCATTTATCGATTTTGGTTATATGTTTTTACAGTCTTTGAAGCTTACACCTCTAGAGTTATCTAAATCATCTACAGATTTGCTCAAGTGGAGAGTTATTGACCATCTTGATAAGTCGGCCGTTCTAGGATGTGATGGGAAAAAAAATAGTGTAGCTTACTTGAGCCAATGTACGAAAAGGTATAACGAAGATGCCTTTGATAATGATCATGCTTGCAACCAGGACCATGGCATGAGTGCTAAGCATAGAGCACAAAAGATTTCATATGTCATTTTACTATGTTGCTTTCTACAAAGCAAATATGTTTGTTGTTATATCCTTAGACGATTGTTGTTTATTGTTGATAATCTTAAAATCCCAAATTTTAACAAATCACATCCTTGGAATAAACATCCTCATGACTTTATGAGTAGAATATCTTCAAGTGTGAGGAATAAAGCTCTTGAAGCATTTGGTGTTTGAACTTGTATAAATCCAACTTTTGAAATGTATAGGAAAGATTTGAAGTAAGCACAACTTCTAAAACTCCACCACGGTGCTTACCTCCGCACTACACCCAAAATCTGGAGGTCCCGAAAAACAATAGTTGAAAAAAAAAAGTTCACCCCACGAAAGCCACTATTAATTCAAGAACTATTAATATGCTTTCAAAAAGACCATAAAATTTTGTATGATTCCAAGCAGAGTTCTACTCAATTCATTGAAAAACAATTACAAGATGGTTGAATGGTTAGCCGTTGTTTACGATAAACCAGGTGTTGTAAGTTTCTTGTAAATATATATAATCGTGTTACATTTACTAACATTGAGATAATTTATAGGATAGAACTGCCACTAGATCACAACATTTAGCTGGTATTCCAGCATCTATTGAATCTGGAAAGGTTGTTGCAGCCGGTGCTATCTTTAACGAAGTGCCAAAAGAAGGATCCAAACCAAACTTTGCCGGTTCAGTGTTAAACATCATTGCCGATTCTAAAGAAGAGGTTTTGAGTATTTTAGCTGAAGATATCTATGCTAAAGAAGGAATTTGGGATTTGAAGAACGTTTTGATCTACCCTACTGGTGTTGCATACCGTAAAGGTAAAGATTTATAACTATCCAGTGTCAAGTTGTAATGAGCTACAATTTTGCTGTTTTATATAGATGAATAAATACAAATTACTTTTTAATCTATCGTCTAAGTAAATCATCTTCTGAAACGTCTCTCCAATAAGGTAGAATGTATTCCAAATTCTCTGGAGCAAATTCAGGATACCATTGTCTAATCAATCTTAACACCTCATCAAACAAAAGTCTATAACCTTCACCAGTATAATGAACACCATCTAACAATAAATTCTCCCAACCTCCTTTATATTCATCGAAAATCTTGTATAAATCAACAAATGGTACATTTTCCTCTTGTGCTAGTTTTTTCAAAGCATTTGAATATAATAAATTATTTTCATTTGTTCTTATAATACCATTTTGAACGTCTTCAAGTCTTGATGGATTCCATTTACTCTGATCATGTTTGGCAGGACCAATCAAAATTGCCTTTATACCATTCTCGTTGAAAAGGTTCAAAAATTGTTTGGTATTTGCAATATATTCATCAACTGGAACTTTTTGTACCCCACCAAGTGCAGCATCATTTGTACCA
This sequence comes from Taiozyma peoriensis, assembly GCA_030574875.1. NCBI lineage: Eukaryota > Fungi > Ascomycota > Saccharomycetes > Phaffomycetales > Wickerhamomycetaceae > Taiozyma > Taiozyma peoriensis. Next base: position 4,908 of record JAJMFM010000011.1, read on the forward strand.
AAGAAGATAGTCCCAATGACAATTTTAGAGTCAGGTTTATGTTCGTTTTGAATAATCTTTGGTAAGATCTTAGAAGCCCATCTTGAAGTATAACCTGCAAACCCTCTTTGAACAATGTCTAATCTTCTTGTATAGGCATTTGATAGAGCTGCACCATAACCGAATTGCACATGTTCATGATCTAAAGGATAAGGATCATAAGAGAATTCAGTAATTGAATCACCAAATATTAAGAATTTGTTAAACTTGAGATCAGATGACATGTTTTTTGGATAATACACAAATAGTGCTAATGGTAGTGGTTATTATCCAAAGGAAAAGAGGTTTTGTTTAAAAAGAAAACTTGTGCCTAATTTTCCAGTTTTTCCCCCATTAAATTTAGGGGGAAATTCTGACAACCCGTGAGCAGAGCCATACTTAGCGAATAAAGACATAATGTTCAAGTTTAACAAGTGGCAATGCACTTAAACTACAGCTAAATAGTTAGAGGGAAAAGACAGGGTGGGGGGTATATTTCTGTATTAATATAAATAAAGTACACTTCCAACTCTATGTACTTAATAAGGGATTTTGTCAAAAAGAATTAATAACCAACACTAATCAAGTAATCAGCTAATTTTTCAACAACAATAGTAGCTTCACCAGGTTGAACTCCAGCTGGGTAGTGACCAATTAAAATGGTTTGCTTGGTTCTTACAGCAATGATACCAGAAGCATCTTGTTTACCATAAAGACTACGTTCGTCTGCCTTCAACAAAAAGTATTTACCACCTTGAGCGTATAAACCATTAGCTTGTAAACTTGATGGATCATCGTAACCTCTGGCTATTGAAGCAATTTCATTAGCTTCCAATTGCAAACCTTGTGATTGAGCCCATAAAGAGTCACCAGCTCTGGAGTAAATGGCTGCTTTATCAATTTTTTGAGTAGCGATCAAGTTATCGGTGTATGCTTATTTAAAGAATTTGTTAGTACAAGTAATTACGTCAGTGTAAAATCATCAAAATGATTTAAAGGGAGCACAATTCAGCTACCAATATCTCAATTGTTGACAATTGATTTGGAGCTATTCTAATCAAAAAGAACATACCTTGCCAGGACATGGTTTCTCAATTACTATGACTTGTTTGATAGAATGAAGAAGGTATCAATGACTTATTACAACAACTAAAAGAGAAAACATTCCATTTGTATACGTCTCATTTTTTTTTTTTTTCTTTCCCTTTCTTTTCACCGGCGGTGGTGGAAAACCGGGGGTCTTTTTTTTTTTTTGCCAATAAGGTACGCCCTTATACAACCATGGCAACTAATGAGCTACAAAACAAGACTTGAAACAATTATCCAAAATGGAGGAAGTTAAATTAGACCGTATACATCTATTCATCATCTTCATCATCATCGTCATTGATGACTCTTCTCTTTTTTCTTTGTGTTGCTGGAGTATCGTCTTTATCTTCACCTTTACCCTCATCATCAGAGGTATCTTTGTATTTTGATGCACCTTCAGACTTTATTCTTTTCAATCTTTCAGCTGCTAAATCGTCTTGATCCTCATCATCGTCATCATCGTTCTCAGCACCTTCGTTTTCATCACTCCCTTCAAGAATTTCTTCGTCATCGTCTATGAACCCATCATCATCTTCATCATCTTCATCTTCATCGTATTCCTCTGTAGCTCTACTGAGAGAACCATGTTCTCTAGAATATCTAGAACTAACACTTGACCCAGCATGACTACCAACACCTGGAGATCCCAGTCTTTCTTGTTCCTTTTCTAATTTCAACTGCTGTCTTCTTCTTTCCCTGATTCTATCATCAACGGCTTTCTCTAAACGTCTAGCCTCTTCAGCTGGATCATTATCAACGAAAACTGCTTGTGTCGTTGGTTTAGCCTTTTGTCTTGATTGAATAGCCGATGTTAACTTCCTATGTATGGTAGAGTTTGCCGATGTTGGTACGAATTTAATAGATTTATTTAAAATACCTTCAACTAGATGTAATTTTGGTTTGTTTAAAGTTTTTCTCTGTTGCGTTCCATCTTGAGTATCCTCTTCAAAAAAATTTGTTGTGGTTAGATATGTATCAGCAAGATTACTCTCTATCACATCAAATATCTCATCACCAACTTTTAAAGAAAATGAACCATCTTCCCATTCAACTATTTGAGCATTGGATTCAGCTGTAAGAGATTCATTAGATTGTTTGGTAAATCTCCATCTAATTGTATTTTCGTCAATCAATTTTTGTAAATTCAACTCTTCCTTGAGTAATGTACTATCTTGATAGCTTTTCTCTAGTTGCCTTAAATATGTCTTACCATCAAATCTTGTTGGATTCACTTGTAAAAATTTTGGAATTTTAGCATCATATATTAATTCGTCATCTTTATGGTTAAATTTTGGAGGATGACGTACAATGTCTTCATTACCAACTTTCAAAATTTTTGGAACGCTTTGATCTTCTTTAACAGCAAACTCATCACCACCAAACTCACCTTCATCATTTTCATCTTCATTGTCACTGTTCACTAACCCATCTTCATTACCTCTATTATTGTTATCCTCCTCCTCCTCATCGTCATCATCTCCGAAAAGATCATCAATCTCTTCTTCTATTTGCTCTGGCTTATCCTCCGTCAACTCACCGCTGGCCGTATCATTTATATCATCATTTTCATTGACATCAGCACTGTCAACGGGCTGTACTTGTTCTTGTTGTGGTTCTTCATCTTCATCATCGCTGATAACAACCTTTCTTCTCTTGGAGTCTGTGTCGGACATTGTTGCTCCTGTAATCAATAAACTAAACCCACCCAGTAAAGATTCTATGATTGCTGATAATTATATTTGAACTAATCACCAAACAAATCCAAATCCACCCGTTCACTAAACCTCTTCTCAATTTCAGTGTCGAATATCAATCAAAATTATATTGTTGATTTTTTTCAGCTTTTGGTGAAAGTAAATTGTAAAATAAATTCGCGACTATATGGAAAATGATACCCACATCTGGAAATTAAGTAACCATGGTTACCCGAGAAAGATGAAGTCTAAAGTTTATTCTCATTTATAATTCATTGAAAGTTTAGTTGTAATTTTTCTTGAGAGAACTTCTTATAATACAACTCAAATGATTTAGTAATATTCAGAGTGTTTTACCCGTAGTTGATTTTAATCATTGTTATAGACACCTGCTATTTTGGTTTTTGTGTCACTTTTTTTTTTTCCCATAAATAGAATATCCTGATTCAACTCTATGTTTAACAGGATTTACTCAAGTATCAGAGACAACTCATCTTTATCAGTTATAACATCTATAGCTATACTCGGTTCCATTATGGGTATAACAAATTTCATAAAGTCAAATGTTGATCGTCATCCAATAATACAGAGTCCTTCATCATCTGGTAAACGGACATGTGTCTATTACTCCAATTGGTCAATTTATTCAAGAAACCATTATCCAAAGGATATCCCTTTCGATGAGGTTACCAATGTCTTTTATGCATTCTTCAACACTGATGCAATTACAGGTGAAGTTAAAATAAGTGATTCTTGGGCTGATGTTGAAAAAAATTATCCAAGTTTAATAAAGCAAAATCATCAAGTGAATGGATTATTTGCAAATTTTTTTGAAATTAAAAGACTTAATAGGCATGTTAAAACGTCAATGTCAATTGGAGGTTGGTCAAATCGTGATAATTTTAAGAATTCAGTGAATACACCGATTAAACTATCGAGATTTGTTGACTCAAGCGTTGCACTGTTGTTACAGTATGGATTTGATGGGATTGATTTGGATTGGGAATATCCTGAGAATAAAACTCAAGCTGCTCAATATTTAGAAATATTGCGTCAATTAAGAACCAGATTTAGACAAATTGAAGCTTCCAATAATGTTCCATCTGGATCATTGTTGTTAACCATTGCTGCACCAGCTTTTGATGAGAAATTGAACTTGTTGAACTTGGTGGAGATGGATAGATATTTATCATTCTGGAATCTAATGACTTATGATTTTGCCGGTTCATGGTCTGGAAAATCTTCCTACCATTGTAACTTGTTTGCTAAGAAAGGTTCAGAATTATCTGGACATGCTGCTGTTGATTATTTTATCAATAAGGGAATTTCTTCAACAAAACTAGTTCTAGGTATGGCAAATTATGGAAGAACTTTTGCCAATACAGATGGATATAACAAGCCTTTCAATGGAGAAGCCCCAGGTTCAAGTGATGAAGGTGGGATTTGGAATTATAAAAACTTACCAATTTCATCCAATGCACAAGATCAATACGATAGTCAAGCAGTGGTTGGCTATAGTTATGATGCACGTAATCGTGTTTTCATAAGTTATGACAATGTTCAATCTGTTCAGAGAAAAGCTCAATATGTTAAAGAAAGGAATTTAGGAGGTGGAATGTGGTGGGAATCATGTGGCGATGATTACAAAAATCAGGAAAAGTCATTACTTTATAACTTTGTTCACGCTTTGGGTGGGATCAAAGCATTAGATAGAAGAAATAATAATATTGAGCTATACAAGGAAAGCCAATATTTACAAAATAATACTTTCTAGAGTATATATTGTTTTTTTTTCTTTCATATAATTATGCTCCACACTAACAGACTGAAATCTGCATTCAAGATCAATGGGTTAAAAATTTGAGAAAGACAAAACTCCATAGACAAATTTATATAATGAGTTGAATATACACTTGAGTGACTTTCTTCCCCCCTTTTTTTTTTATTTTAACCAGGTATATTCTATACATGGAAATTTCAACAAGTATCATCATCAAGATTTTACAATATTGAATCCATTCTTGAAAAAACAGACAAGACACCAGCAATGGCTTCCAATTGTAAATCAAATCCTGGATTTTTGTCCAATTCTTGATTAATCTCATCAAGAAGGTTGATACCTAAACCTAAAGAACTTGCTTGTGGTTCAAAGGGAAATTGAGAGAATTGAGTTAATAGTTCATCAGCTCTGGCAAATGCTCTATCACGTTGATCATAACCTAGTGTAACCAAAACGTTTTCTAAAACATTAGCAGCATAGGCACCTGCAACCAAGGATATTGAACGTAGATATTTGAACTTTGTATCTTGTGGGAATTTACTATTTGTTGGTAATTGAATGGTTCTTAGAGTTAATAATGATAAGATTCTTTTAACTATCGCATCCTTGGTGGCAGCATCGGATAATGGATGGGTTGGCATATCGAAAATTAAGAAACTTTTACGTTCAGTTCTTAAAATACCTTTATCTACCAAACCTTTAGCTAATCTTTCACGAACTTGTTTCAACTGATAGTTTATCTTTAATAAATTCCAAGTTTCACCACTTAACAGATCAATCCATTGACCAATGCTTAAATTACCTTCATCATTCTTAATCAAATTTAACGTTTCATCTAATAAAACTTCACCAGTTTTTTTATCATCAATAATTTCAATTAATCTTTCTGATAGTTCAAATCTTCTTCTTGCTGGATCGTTAATAACGGCAATTTTACCTCTGAATGCTAATTCTAATAAAATACATCCACGTAAGGCATATGATATATTATCATTCCAGAAGGATAAATAGCCTTCTTTATCCTTAATACCCATCAATATAACTTCCTCCATAAGAGTTAAAGTAGGCTCTTTACTCTCTTGATATTTTAAGGCATTTTCAGCTGGATCATAACCAACTTTATGTGTAACATCTGAAGATTCTATATTTTGCTCAGATGAATTGTTATTGTTATTGTGGTTTTCCGAAGCGGTTCTTCCCACTCTACGACGTTGTAAACCGGACATTGTACCTGGATATTGTTAATAGGAATGGATGAAATTCGTCAAGAATGAAGCAATGTGGTTGCGTTATTCAGCTGTGCCTGTGTGAATGTGTGTCCCTGTGCGTATGTGTGTGTGTGTGTGTTTGAGATTTAAATAACAACTAATTATACCAGTTAAGTGATATGAAAGACAAAATCTCACCAACTCCTTTTGATTTGATTGTAGGTCAATTGTTCAATAAATCCTATAATTTAGAATAACAAATACTAATACTCAGTAAGCCTTGTGAAAAATTCAAAGTGCAAGCAATAAATGGTAAATCAAAAAAAAAAAATATTAAAGCGACAAAAAAAAAAGGAGAGCAGGTAAAATATATAGCACCGAAAAGTAATTAGTGAGGAGCCCAAAGATAGAATTGAAAATATAATCAAAGTCGTTAATTTAACTATTCAATTCTATACAATTACTTTTTTTGATTAGTAGGCTACAAAGCTGATCCTTTTTCTAAAAAAACACTTTTTTTTTTCTGGATCCAACTCGTTGGACACTTTTACACTTTTTTACCAAAAAAAAAAAAAAAAAAAGACACACACTCATACTGTGCAAAGGCTTCAAACCAAGCCCACATTTTTGCAGCAAAACTATCATCAAAAGAACAATCTACGATAAAACCGACTACGATAAATATATGAATAAAATGTGTAATTGATGATTATTAATGACTTATTCGTCTTTAAGCACTCTAAACAAAGGTTCAATCTCGTGTTCATGACCATTTTTAACATAACCGAGAAAGTATGGGGTGGCTGTGTTGCCCTCTTCAAAGTTCAAAACTTCTTCTTGAGTAACTTCTGACACAATCTCATCGTTGTACTTTCTAAATTTGTTCTTTACTGGATCTTTGATATAAATCCAATAATGTCCATAATTAGCTTCACCTCTATGAATGAAGATAGCAAATATGGAATAACCATGTTCTTGGAAATCATCAAAATGATGATCAACTTTATGCTCCAACTCATTAACTTTTTCATAAATCTTTATCAGTTCTTCGTCAATTTTTTTAATTTGTTTATCCAATACATCCAAAGTTTCAGGTTTGGCCAAATTGTTAATTTCCAACCACTCTCTACTTGCCTTCAAACAGTCTTGATATGAAATTCCATGTTCATTCTTTGTCAACAACTTCTCTCTACGGGCCTTAAGTGAAAAAATTTCTTGCTTCCAACTATCAACTTCCTCACGTCTTTGAATGATAACAGAATCATCCGTGTCAAAATACCTATCCATGTACAATGTTTCTGGGAATGGAAGTGGCTCAATACTTTTGTAAGGACGTAATGCAACTCTATCAAAATATACTCTTTGAATTTGAACTTGTAATATTATTGGTAAATGTGTGATTCGTTCAGATCTTTTGAAAACTCCACTGTCAATTGTAACTTCTTCAGACTTGAAGACAAAATCAAATGCCTCATAGATGTTTCTTGGTTTATCACTAATGTTAACGAAAAGATTTGAAAATCTATCAACTTTGTCTCTCTTAATTGATGGGTCATTAACATCGATCAAATGCTGCACAGTCTTACCAAAGAACAACCCTTTGGCCAAATCTAGTTGATCTTGATCGTAGTCATCGAATCCATCAGGTTTCAAAGCAGCTTCAATTTGGGATAATACGTTACCGATACACTCCGTAACATCTTGCTGTCTACCAATCTCATATGCCGTTTCCATTTCAGTTTCACGAATCTTTGCAACCTTAGCGACTTTGATAGGCTCCACGGTTTTTGGAGCGGTATCAGTCTTGTTCAAACCTAAATCAACAACTTCATCAGAGTCAAACGACTCTAGCGAGGGAACTTGACCATGATCCTTGATTGGTGATGTTTTAGAACGCTTTATGGGACTTGTATCCAAATCCATAACACTTTCTCTATCAACCATGACTATATCAGCATCAACTTCTGTATTGGCAGTACTTTCAACTTCAGCTGAGAGATCTATCAAATCACTCAACTGACCATTTTCTGCATGACTTACATCCTCTACAGAAGAGGTGGAATCTTCCAAGCGTATCTCAACAAGACCATTTGTGGTGTTTTTATCTCCAATTTCTATATCTTCATCAACATCATCGTCTTCTTCTTCTTCATCATCATCATCATCGTCGTCGTCGTCGATTTCAATCACTTCAGGTGTTTGTCCAGGATATTCAAAATCAACGTCTGCCACACTTGGTAAGAATGCCAAATATGCCAACTCTTTCAATGGGGTTATACATCTCTTTGAAGAATGAATTTGATTATAAAATAAATCTCTCAATTGGTAAACGAATTGAAATGATCTTTCAACTTCACCGTCGCTTACCAACCTACCACCAATACGTCTATTTTTGTAAATTTCTTCACCGTTATAAACATCGTTGAAATGTAATACAGTGTCTCTAAGTGGCTTGATTGAAAAATAATATTGTAACAAAGAGTTCAAATAACAGGTATTTCCAATGTTACTTAAACCAACGGGCCAATTTTCTGCAGGTAGTTGATTATGATCTATCAAACCAGTGGACAAAAAGGATTTTATAACTTTACTCTTTTTTTGCTCCCCAATAGTTCTTAAGGCATTTCTAGCTGATTTTATCTCTCTATCACCAGCTTGAAAGATTGTAATGATTTGAATATCAGTAGCATTCTCATCAGCTCCTAAATATTCGCATGCATCTTTAAAACTGATCGGATCGTAGATGTCAGGAAACTGCTCTTCAACACTATTTAACAATTTGAAGCTCTTACGTTCAGATGCAATTGTAATTAGTGCACGGTTATAGAGTTGAATATCATTAGGGTCATCAGCACCTTTGATCATAAAGGCAGTTGATACAATATCATCATCAACAGTAGCATCAATGTCCAACAGTTCATATGCTTGAGTCAAAGGCAAAGGCTCATAGGAAAGATATCTTTTCAACTTGGCACTATTTCTCGTTTTGGTAATAATTTTAAATGAGCTCCTCAACTTGCCATCCAAAGGATGTGAGGCAATTTCATTTTTGTACATAGTCAATAACAGATCGTCATCAATCAGTGAACTTTCTGAAGGGTCAATATTAAGTGCTTTGTACGACGCATCAATTTCTTGTTGACCTATAAGGTCCAGCGATATTAGTTTAGAAACGTATGAGCTTAGTTTATAATTTGACCTCTGTTGACTGATTTCTCTCAACGAATCAAAATATGTTGGAATATGATCAGGATCTGTATTTATGGTTCTATTATAACATGTAATTACCAAGTCATCACTGTAAAACGGATATGCAGATATATTGATGTAATTCTCTTGTTTCAAATATTCATGGTGTGTGATAGAAGCATTATCATGCAAATGATGAAATATTAGATCCAGTGATCTTGTGAATTGAAATGTGTTGAATGGATTTGGAAGTCCACCTGAATATGCCTTAGTACCCAATAAAATGATTTCTAAAATCTTTCTGATATATGATTCTCTTATTATTAGAGATTTGAGGTCAGTGGTACTTGATATGTTAGGTGGATGAAATTCATTGTCAAGAACTTTGAACTGTAACCTGTTAACTAAAACTTGCGGGTTAATGTGTGAATTCAGACTCTTATTGGCTGTGTTGATGGTCTTTTGTTCATCCTCAGGTTTCAACTCTAATGGGCCCCTGATAGCCTTGAATAGGGTAAATAAACAATGTGCTGGAGATGGAATACCACGGTTTAGATCCGGGTATAAAGCCAAAGCTTTATTATAACGAACATTAATCGGACCTATTTCAAAATCATGTAAATCTTCATGACTAAACTCAGGTTCTGATATGTCAATTTTTAAAATTTTATTTGTAATGGAACACACATAGGTAGCGCTATCAACAATTTTAGGTAATGCTTCTTTCAAAATTTCATCGTTAACATCACTCACAGATGCAGAATCTATTAGATCAAGTGCGTCTTCTTCTGCCAATTGCTCAACCAAGTGAAATTCATTTTTAGAAGTTATCTTTGTAGCGACAACATGCTTCACTTTGATTTGAATCTTGACATGATATATTTGAGATTTCGATAGGGAAGCCTCAGAGTTGTTGAAAATCAAGGCCTTTATCACAGTGATTCTATCCTTGTCATTGGAATAAGAAACCTTATGCTGTATGGATGGTGCGTATGATGAACTTTGATTGAAGATATAAATATCATAAGGATTATGCCTTGTTGATGATAGTTTTTTGGAATACTTTATTGGGGATATTCTCAAGATACCATTCTTCAATTCTTCTCCAACATCTTTGTCAAGAAGAAACAACAAGTCCGCCTTTATATCATCGATCAACCTGTTCGATGTCTTGAAAACAGAACTTTCAAGATCATGGTAGAGATGAGATTCACTCTTTGGCACATCTACGCTTATATGTGAAGTTGAACTTCTTGTAGCAGTGTCCGATCCATTTATGTCATTGATGAACGGATTGTTATCTTTAAAGGCGATTGGAGTGGAATTGTGGTCATGAGCGGGATTTTGTACTTGGTCCCCTTGTGTTGGTAGAGGTTGTTTATGTGGGGCGGAGGTTGTATTATCGGAACTTCCATTATTAGATAAGGAATTGAGCTCCTCTGTCTGTATATCTGACTCGTTAAAAGTCATACTATGACTGATGGCTTTTTGAATTAATTAATGTTATTCTCTTTCCGGGTTTGAGTGGTCACTCTTGATCCTATGGAGGCTGGAAAATTGTACCTTTTTTATGATAGTTGAATCACAAGAAGGATCTAATGCAATTTAATAAAAAAATGTAGGATGAATTAAAGGAGAAAAAACAGACTGATATTATGAGTAAATCAGCAGGAAAAAAAGTCTTTGCGAAGAGTTTATTTAAAACCGACAAAATTCTGTGCCTGACTTTAAACTTTAGTGGATTAATTGAGTTTTAAAAGCTCTGTTTTAATAGAAATTTAATGTTTTTTGTGTTTTTCGCCTTTCAAAAAAATCACAAAACATTCATAAAATGGTTCCGGATTGCTTCGAGACACACATCTTTTTAATGCTGGGTGAGAAAAATCAAAACTTATACAAACTTTAAGGTGAAAGCATCATTGTTTAATTAAAACAGTATCTTGTTTAAAAAAGATCTTTGATAACTTTCATAACGTGTGGAGGCCAAACAGAAGAATCATATTAGATGGTTTTGTCTTTCTTTTCTGGTTCAAAGGCGACTGCTGATCAGCCAGCTAGCGAGTTTGCAACGGACTTAAATACACCGTTAAGCTCATCTCAACCAATAAGTTCACCATCACCATCATCACCATCAACACCACCTTCGACTTTAAATCAACAACAACCGGTGCCGATAGACTTCAGCAAAATAACAAGTATGTCAGATGGATCTTGGAGCAGTATGGCTTCAAATGCATTTGAGCAGGTTGTCGTTAGTAATCCATATTTCGCAGCAGGTGGTGGATTAATGCTATTAGGTACTGGTTTAGCTGTTGCTCGTCAAGGTGTCTTAAGATCGTCAAGTTTCCTTTATCGTCAATTACTAGTTGACTTAGAAATTCCATCTAAAGATAAATCGTACATGTGGTTTTTGGAATGGATGTCACAGTACAAGCATAGAAGTTCAAGACATTTAAGTGTTGAAACAAATTTCATACAACATGATAACGGTGCTGTGACCACCAAGTTTTCATTAGTACCAGGCCCTGGTAATCATTTGATAAGATATAAAGGTGCATTCATGCTCATAAAAAGGGAGAGATCTGGTAAATTGTTAGACATGACAAGTGGCACACCATTCGAGACTGTCACTTTAACCACTTTGTACAGAGATCGTTTCCTATTTAGCGATTTATTAACAGAGGCTAAGACATTGGCCTTAAAGGCACAAGAAGGGAAAACTGTGATATACACCTCTTGGGGTCCAGAATGGAGACCTTTTGGTCAACCAAAGAAGAAAAGAACCATTGGTTCTGTTATATTGGACGAGCAAATCAGAGAAGACATTGTTAGTGATGTTCGTGATTTCTTAAAGAGTGGGAAATGGTATTTCGATAGAGGTATTCCATATAGACGTGGTTATCTATTATATGGACCTCCAGGAAGTGGTAAGACTAGTTTTATCCAGGCATTAGCGGGTGAATTGGACTACAACATTTGTATATTAAATTTAAGCGAGGCAAATTTAACAGATGATAGATTGAATCATTTGATGAACCATATACCCGAAAGAAGTCTGTTACTTTTAGAAGACATTGATGCTGCTTTCAACAAACGTACACAAACCGATGACGGAGGATATAAATCAGGTGTAACTTTTAGTGGATTGTTGAATGCTCTTGATGGGGTTGCATCATCTGAAGAAACCATTACCTTTATGACAACAAATCATCCAGAAAAACTAGACCCAGCCATTTTGAGACCCGGTAGAGTTGATTATAGAGTCTTGATTGGCAATGCAACAGAATACCAAATCGAAAAAATGTTTTTAAGATTCTATGAAAATGAAGAGGCAAAAGCCAAGGAGTTTGTTGATAAGGCATTAGCACTAGAAGTTCCAATTAGTACAGCTCAGCTTCAAGGTTTGTTTGTCTATAATAAAAACGATCCAGATGGTGCTGTAGCAATGGTTGATACTTTGAAAACTCCTAATCATGTTTTTTGATAACCCAAACTGAGTGTATATCTCTTGTATATATGTACATATAAAACAAACCACGTTTACTTTGGTAATTATTCGTGAAGTTATGGCTGTGAGAAATCAACCTTTGTACTTTTTCAATAGTTTCTATAGATAACTTGTTAGTAGGCTGTTACTCAATGCATAATAAGTAGTTCTTGCAAACCTACAATTCTAGCAGTCTGAATATGACTGGCTAATACCTCACTAGAACCATCAACATCAGATAGTTTCTCAGCTTCAATCAGCAATTCCTTCATGAACAGTTTGAAATCTAAGGCTATCTGTCTCACTCGTCAGTATTTTAATCTTATTTTAAATTAATCAAGGAAGGTAAAAGGAACATACCAATATATCAGATGAATCTTTGCTAAGGCTACACCCGGTCCTATCGCGTATCTCACGTCTGGCTACCTGCTTCGTTATAGGGGGCATTGTAATACCTTGTATTCGTATGTGGATGGTATTTCCCAAGTTGAAAAGTATCTAGCTATGAACTTTTGTGTCAAAAAAGGATTGGCTCGCTCTATAAAATTTTTTCATTAGTTTGTTTATTTGATGATATCAATTAAAGTAACCGAGGAAACTAGATTTGAGGATTTGACATTCTTAAATTTTCCGCGACTTTTGGATAAAAAAACCGGATGTTAGCTGAGCTACTGTTTAAATATTACTATCGATAGAACAGACTCAAGTCTAATGAAATCTGTGGATCTAAACATATTGAAAAGCTCACAAAACTAATCAGCTAGTAGTAGGTTCGTATCTATTTGTTGCGCTACTTGAATTCTTGAGGGGGGTTTGTTCAGAACTTTAGCACCACCAATGTTCATCATTATCCATTGTATTTGCATTTTCTTTGATTTTCCGAGATGGAGACGGTAAGTATTTTAGTACTAGCTACTGTAATTGGTTGAGACATAGAGTTTCCAGAAACTGCAAGTTACCTAATATGATTAAGAGTTTAGGCTTGTTTTAACAAGTCAGACCAAGACTATATAGCAAGACTCATGGGATTGCTCCAGTTGAGCGTGCATATATATTAGTGATCTGGAGCCGTCTAAATAGGCTAAATTTTTCTAGATCAAGTCTAGTTGCGGGTCAGGCTATGTCCGGTTTAAATCCAAGGCTAACAAAACTTATAAATCAAATTGTGTTTATTCTTAGCAGTCTGCGAGTTTCTAAGGCTAATGTGCTATTGAATGTTAAAGATTAACTGGAACGGCTTCTCTAGGACATCAAGTTTCTTTATTTTTGTCAATCAAATTAAGACAATCTGCAAACAGTTATTATAGTATACTAACTGTAGTTACACTGAATTTGGCGCTTATTCTAAAAAGAACCATGCGTTTCTTGCGTACTATTTCATAGATTAGCCATTTAATGTCCAGTGCTTTTACTATTCCGGGACAAATTAAGTGTATGAAATGAATTAAATAGTCTAGGGGTAATTGAGTTTAAGCCGTTCCTCTTGCAGTTGAACTTTGGCTAGTCAAAACACCAGTCTTTGTCAGTCATCTAAAATGTCAAAATGCGCTAAAAAGGTGGATAGTTTCTACATAAGTCAAAAATTAAACAGATTGCAGCTTTGAATCTTGAATCAATTGAAGACAATTGAGCTTTGATTACGATTATCTTAAAGTCTAAAATGACAAACTATCAAGAAGCGAAAAGACCGAGTATCACTTATGAGACAATACTGCCATAGACCACCTAAATATCTGAACTTTACAGAGTGAATTGCACCTTGCTTGCTAATGAAAGTGTATGTTTGAGGAATTATGACATTCCGAACACCATGAGCTTTCAAGTATACAGGAAAATGACGTAAAATGAAAACAGTGTACTTTTAGGTGGTTGGAAAATGTTGAAAGAGTCCTAGCCTGGGCCTGTCAATCATCCCTCTTTTTCTTCGATGGGCGATAGTCTCGTTTTGCTCTGAAAAATTGTCGTCATTCTTTTATAGATATTAAGCCGTTTAACATGTGAGACATCAAATTTGAAACTAATGAATCGAGAATTGTTCCGGTTTTAAAAGTTGTCATCGATGTTGCGTAGTTACTCGGAATACTTAATCAAAATGTACCTTTGAATTTTAAAAAAAAGGGTTCACTGCCATGAGGGCGGCTATCTTTTTCAACGAAAACTGTAGAGCAAACTATTGACGTATAATGATCCATGTACCTCTAAATATCAATTTCATATAAAACGTTTCTCGAAGGAGGACTCTTCATGAAGGCTACACATATGTGAGCTACAAAGTTGACATTCTCAAGCTACAGGCCTGAAAGTTAGTAGTGTTTCCAAGTAACATACACCAAGTTCTTGGTATTGTTATTCTTCAACAATCAGAAGCTTAAACTCAAGACTTCTTAAAACATTTTAGACATATTTTGTCCCTAAAAGTTTCTTTTTCCGGGATCTTTAATAGCAAATCTCGGAAGAGAACCTCTTCGCTCAAAATTTTTTGCCAAAACTTGCTGCTTCTACGGAGAAGTTTCTCCGGCTTCATGCTTGAAATTTATGCAAAGATTAAGCGGGGCGACGAAAGGGATAGCAGCATGATCTACGGAAAAACAGAAAAGTCACACTCTTTTAAAAAGCAATTAGGTGATTCCTCTAAACTTGTAAGTAGATTCGGAAAACCAATCTATTATACCTCGTTAGTGGCACGAAGGTTATTGGGTGATAATTGTAGCCTTATAGTGGACACAGGATTCCTTGAACATCAAAACATGCTTCCATCTTATTTTTTCCGATAGAGCTTTGTTAGCGGCACCCTAGCTGCGAACTTCTTTAAAATTTATGGGGATCCCCAATGTAAAAACATAATTTTTAAAAACTCGGGACATTTTTAAATTTCGTATGATTGTTTAACAAGGAGACAAATTTTATGGATTTGTTAAAACTTCGCTGTTTTTTCCATCATCGCCAAAAATTTTTCCTTTTTTTTTTTTTATTGAATTTGAAAACTCAACATAGAACTAACACTTAGACAAACAACTACAACCATTACAGCTAAAATATAATAAACCAAACACTAGTTCAAGACTACCTGTACAAATTTAAGAGCCTGCCCTCATATCTGTACAAGCTTCATAATATTTTAACAAACTAGAGATTCAAACTTTTGTTGTTTCTCTGGTATCTTTTGTGATTTTTAGACCCCTTTAAAACGAACCAATTCAGTCAATAGGAAGTCTTTGAAGAAGAACGCTGAACCAAATACATTTTGAGTGGAGGAGCACAGAAATTTTCTTGGGATTTCTATTATCATTTATAGCATATCGTCCTTTAATTGAGACCTTCATATCATAGTTTGAAAAATATTTGGACATCATGTATGTCTCACCAATCCTCAACTCCAATGCTAAGACTCCAAAAGAGTATACAAATAGAGCAAGAGATGAAATAAACAGAAAGCTGAATCTTGGTATACCCACAGCTAACACTAATTTAAAATATGGATCATCACCTTTAAAACACGTTGCGAATGCTTCGGATACATCGTTGAGTAAAATCAGCTCAAATGATTCACTAGATTCCATCTCATCGGAATCTGCAGAGTCAAAGAAAGAAACAAAGAAGCAAAACAAACTTTTAGGAACTTTAGGAAAACTTAGACATATTGGATCGAGTCAGTCGTCTTTGCGATCTCATGAAGAAGCAGATGAAGATGTTGTTATGAGTACCGATAATGAATCTATAGCCGATCCACTAACAATCACTTACATGCAACCATTGCAACCCGTTCCATCCATAGTATCATCAGCACAATCCAACTACTCCGAAATGTCATATGCATCAAGTCAACCATCGATGAAATCTAAATATTCGACCAACGATTCACTGTTCAGTAATCAGAATTCTCTGTCGACCCAATTCACATCAGTTTCAAATTATCAGCATGTACAACCAAATTATACCCAAACTCCTTTACAACAGTCTACAAAACAAACACTGCTCACACTACAAGAATCTCTACCAACAAATTTTAACGATATGTACGGTCCAGAACTACTGGCAGATCCAAATTTATTAATTGACGGACGTCCTCTGTTTACTAAAAGAGCTTTGTTGGACTGGGACCTAAATGACATAAGGTCATTACTAATAGTGGAAAAGATAAAGCCCGAATGGAATAATCAACTACCTGTAATATACTCTCCTGAAGGTTTCAAATTTGAACTTTTACCTTTAGATGCTGATGATTCAACCATAGTTAAAGTTTTGGTTGAGAGCGACATTTATAAAGAAGCCAAATTCGATCAAAGCTTCAGAATTCAAACTGCCAAATATACATTGTTCACTGCCAGAAAAAGACATGCACAAATCTTGAGGAACTCTGGTCTTCCAGATTATTACAATAACAGATTATCCAAACCTGAATGGAGAAACGTCATTGAAAACTATTTATTAAACTTGGCTGTTGAAGCACAATGTCGTCATGATTATAGAAAAGCCTGTCATGATGTTAAGAAATCGAGAAGACAACAACAAGAACAATCTCAACCACAACCGCAATCTAATATGTTTGGCTCTTCGAAACACTCATTGTTACGTAAGGCCATCTTTAACGATGTCAGTCAATCTACCGTTGCGAAAAATATCAATCAAAGCGTTCATGTGTCATTATCAAAGGAAGAGAAAGCAGGATTGTGGACTACAGTTCAATCTAGAGTTTATCAAAGAATTGGATTGGATTGGCAACCTGATCAAATAAGCTAATGACAATTGCCTTTTGAAGTCTTTACAAGAGAGAAACTGCTGGTTCAGTTTTGTTTGTTCAAATACTAGGAAGAAGAAAGAAGGAGAAGTTAGATTTTTTAATTTAATATGGTTAACACTTTCCAAAACTAAGAGTTTGCTTCATCTGTAGTTTTTCGCAATATATTAAAATGTACAAAGGATACAAATAACACAACAGAAGGTATCAAATTTAGTGAGAGACCAAACAATTCTTAATGCTCTCAAATAAGAATTATACTTGGTCTTTACTAGCCTTTTTTGCTTACGACTTTTCTTACGTAATATTTTAGCTTGTGTTCAAATTTCGAGAATCTTTCAAAAAAAAAAAAATGAATAAAAAAGAAGCATTTTACTAAACAAAATAGAAGCATTTTCCTGAAGAAGTTAGGTTAATTTAAACCATAAAGATTAACCCTTAGACAAACAAACCCATCATGTCAGCTGAAAGAGAATCATCAGATGCTGCTGACTTGTTAAACTCACTTTCTATAAAGGCCAGTTCCAAGCAAAGTTCCCCTCCTGCTGAGAAGGTGGAATCAGCTGAATTCAAATCGGAAGAGACCAAAGAAGAAGTTAAACAAGAATCTAAAATAGAGGAACCAAAAGAATCTGAAAATAAAGAAGAAAAACCTGAAGAGGATACGAAAGCGAAAGAAGATGAATCAAACTTGATAACGTCTACTTATGAAGTTAAAGTCAAACTTGCCGACCTTCAAGCTGATCCAAATTCACCACTATATTCTATTAAATCCTTTGAAGAGTTAGGACTTTCTCCTTCTTTATTAAAAGGTTTATACTCTATGAAGTATCAAAAACCATCCAAGATTCAAGAAAAGGCACTTCCCTTACTACTTTCCAAACCTCCTAGAAATATGATTGGGCAATCCCAATCAGGTACTGGTAAGACAGCTGCTTTTTCTTTAACAATGTTATCAAGTGTTGATCCATCTATTAAAAACGTTCAAGCTATTTGTCTTTCACCAGCAAGAGAGTTGGCCAGACAAACGTTGGATGTTGTACAAACTATGGGTAAATATACCGATGTTACCTCACAATTAGTTGTTCCAAATGCCTTTGAAAGAGGTTCCAAGATAAACTCACATGTATTGGTTGGTACACCTGGAACTTTATTAGATTTGATTCGTCGTAAACAAGTGGATGTTTCAAAAGTTAAAGTATTTGTTTTAGATGAAGCTGATAACATGTTGGATCAACAAGGTTTAGGTGATCAATGCTTTAGAGTTAAAAAATTTTTACCAAAGGAGACTCAACTGGTTATATTCAGTGCTACATTCCCTGATGAGGTTCGTAAATATGCTCAAAGATTTGTCCCAGATGCAAATGAACTGTCTTTAAAGCAAGAAGAATTGAACGTTGATGCCATCAAGCAACTATACATGGATTGTGATAGTGAAGCTCATAAGTTTGAAGTATTGAATGAACTTTATGGTTTATTAACCATTGGTTCTTCAATTATCTTTGTTGGTAAAAAGGACACTGCCAATGTACTATATAAAAAATTGAAAGATGAAGGTCATCAAGTATCCATTTTACATAGTGATTTGGAAAGTTCAGAAAGAGATAGATTAATTGATGATTTTAGAGAAGGTCGTTCAAAAGTTTTAATTACTACAAATGTTCTTTCCAGAGGTATTGATATTCCTACTGTTTCCATGGTGGTCAACTATGACTTACCAACTGATAGACAAGGTAAGCCAGATCCATCCACATACTTGCATAGAATTGGTAGAACTGGTAGATTTGGTAGAGTTGGTGTTGCTGTATCATTTGTTCATGATAAGAGATCGTACGAACAACTTATGTTTATCAGATCTTATTTCGGTGATATTGAAATGACTAGAGTTCCTACCGATGATTGGGAAGAAGTTGAAAAAATTGTAAAGAAAGTTTTGAAATAGAGTTAGTCCTTTAACAATAAACAGGCACAAATGTATGTCTCAGATGTTGAGATTTGAATTTGAAAAAAAAAAAAAAAAGACAGTAGGTTATCTACTACCAGATCGGGTAATTAACCCTATTGTAGACATTTTCTTTATTTTTAAACCATTCTTGCTTTTTCCACTTTGCATTTTTTTATTTTTTTCGTCTAAATTCTTGTGCTGTTTTGTTGATCATTCGGGCCATTTTCTGCGCCTTTTATAAAGGAGAAAAAAAAAAAAAAGGTGATAAAAAGAACAGAATAATGGGACTAAAGTTATTACAAACCAACCACATTTAACAAAGAAAAATATCAATTCCAACTATACTCACACTCATTGAACTATATTTAAAATCTACAAAATGGCTGCTTCCAAAGTTGTTAACATTATCATTGGTAAGTGTCCCTTACTTTCTTGATAGCAGAAGAGTTGAATTGAGTTGATGTTTTTTTAAACGGGTTTTGCCCATCTTATTTATCCATTGTTTATATGTACGGATAGGTATGAAAAGTTAAACCGAATTACTCAACACTAACTCCCATGTTTGGAATTGTTCTCTTTCTTTCTTATACTAACTTCTTATTCAGCTTTATTTATTCCACCATTAGCCGTCTTTTTACTTAGAGGTGCTGGTAGAGATTTATTAATCAACATTGTCTTGTGTTTATTTGTTTGGTTCCCAGCTATTTTACACGCTGTATACGTTGCGCTACAAGACTCTTGAATCAATCTCAAATGCAAGAATGGCTTTAAAGTCACAGTTAAGGTTATTCTAAGGAATTCCCATCAATGGTCATCCTTAAACTAGACAGCTACTGAAATTGAATCGTTATTGTCATTCATGATGCTCCCTTTTTCAAGGGGGTATTACGTCTTTTTTTGAAATTTTTGAAACCAGTTGAATCTTTTTAATTTATCCTTGCCTAAACTTTGGTTTTGAATGGTTTGGTCTTTATATTCTTTTTATACATAATATTGTCCTATTCTTGTGACAAACTCAGTACTTTTATCCTTTTTATTCCCTACTTTTCTTTCTCCACTCTACAGCTATACTTATTACTGATACTCCAAACCATCAACATGTGATTATATTAACATTAATACTTGACCACATTCCCCTTAGCCTATACTAAACTAGTGTATGTGTAATCTCTACGTTGGGTTTTCTTTAAATCAAATGACGTTGCCTACGATTGTATTTCACTTATTTAAATGAGAAACATATATATATATATACATATATATGTCTATATAAATATATTAAACATTCTTTCTCATTTGGAAATTCTCAGATAACAAGGTTTGAGCTCATCCCACATCTTATGTACAATTTTCAAGTCATTACTATCATTAGTTTGATAATGACCATTTCTTAACCATCTTTTAAAGTTGAAAACGAGTTTATAATCTAATTGAGATCTTATGTTAGTAAAGAAGCCCATGAAGTCTGAGATAATCACAACAGAAAGACATATCTGAGGACAAGTTAGTCTTCCTCTTTAGCATATACTTACTGAGGAGCTAATGAATCCACTAAAGGACTTTGAATTAAAGCAACACCAGCCTAGAAAAATTGTTAGTGATCTTACTTTAAACATAATTGATATGAATAACAAAGAGGCTGATGATCAAAGTTGAACTTCCAAAGCCACTCTTGTCGATGATATTCATCAAACTATAGCGACACTTACAACAAAGAATCCAATGTTTAATAGAATTGGAAATCCTGGGTTTGAAGTGATGGTTTCAATAAATGATTTTTCTGCTTGTGGTTTTGGAGCACCTGGTCTTTGAACTGATGACATTTTGTTATTGTTAATAGGTTTAGTGAATATCAGTCTGTCCTAGATTAAAACTTTCAATGTCCCTCTTTCGTACATCTTGAGCTTTCAGTTGTCTTTTTTTTTTTTTGTAACTTCTTTTGCAATTATGGATGGAAGAAAGTTACAAAAAAAAAAGATAATATCGGTAAACGACACACTTGACATAACATGTTATGTAATTTAAAAACATGAGTTCTGAAACTTGTGAACTTTAATGTGTGCTTCATTTATTAAAATGTACTTTAATTTAGAGATATGATCAAGGGTTAATATCCTTTTGATAGATAAAAGATAACAATTCTTAGAAATGAACTACATATAATAAAGTATCATATAGTGTTATGAATATCGATTTATTAGTTGTATCTTGTATGTTGTATAATAAGCGAAAAAGATAGATTAAACTCTTATGATTACGATAAATGATCGCGAGCCTTATCCTGTGATGTTGAACACACACCTATATGTGTTCCCTGAAACCTAGCCAAATTTGGAAAGATGTAAAATGAAATAGCAAAAGTATATAATAGCAAAATTAGAATGGTAGTAGAATTGAAGTTATGGAATAATTTGTTGTTAACTAATGGTGCATATCCAGTATGCTTATTAACAACCAAATATAGCGAATATAAATACGCATTCACTTTAAATATGCGTGTTGAGAAATGAAATCACCAAATAAAGCGCACTATTCATTAATGTTTTAATGCGTCACTGAATTCTCATAAATAACTTGTTGGCAACGGTGCAACGACCTTCTAAATGAGATTCTACCCTTCTGATTATGAACGTCATTCACCCTTTCTAAAGAAACAACGTCGTCATAGTCGTCATCATCGCCATTAAACCCATCACCAACAGTATGGATATTACCAGAATTAGAACTAGAAGTAGAAGAAGAAGTAGTAGAAGTAAGTTTAAACTCAGCATTCTGAGGAGTCTTCAAGTTCAACAAGCTTTCAAGGAAGAGTTTGGCAATTTTATGCAAATCAATAACTCTGAAAGCATAAAGTATTAGATCGTACACAACTAATAGCACAACTGGTAATATGACTGAAGTGGCAAGTAATAATGAAGTAAACTGTACTAATTTGCGGGTAATTTGGAAAATTTTCACCAGATAGGAAGTATATGGAAGAATAAGATGATGATTAGCTTTACCATAGTGGTGAATTAGAGTGACATGTGTAATCACATGCTCCATTATCGTGTCTTTATTCATTGTGTAGGTGGTTATATCTGTGTAGGGTGTGGAAATCACCTTCCGTAAGCCCTATGACTGGCAAAGAAAAAATGCCTTTGATATATAAGTGATAATGGAAGTGGTGATTATAATATAGCAGGCAACTTATGTCTCTATATTATTGTAACAAAGAACAGAATGATAGAGCTGTATCACAACAAGCAATAATAGGATAGGTTGTTCAAATTTTGAACAATATCTTCTTGAAAGAGAACTTATTTACTTTTAGAGAAAATTTCCTTGTTATATAAGATAAAGAGACTTGAAAAATTGTGGTATCTTTTTATCACGTGTAGAAGAGACCAAAAACGGAAGAACGCTACAATAGTGCACCGTGCACACCGTAAAAAATATTGATGCAAACTTTAAAGTCTAAATTTATTGTGTGCAACTTTAAAGCAAAGGCCAAAAAAAAAAAAAAAAACACACGCACAAACAAGAAGATAAAAATATAGAATTTGAAAATTTTCAGCCTACTTTGAAATTTTACCTTCGTAACTTTTTATAAAATAAGTCTCTGATCGAAGATTAAGGAAAATCTTAGATATATTCAAGCAACTTTGTGAATCTTGTTCTCTTTGATTAAATTACCGAGATGAAGTTCTAGGACATGTTCAAATTTTAGGGAAATAAAAACTTAAATTATATAAGATAATCTTAGAAGCTAGTCTAGAACTTGTTGTTAAGTTAATTTAATTTGAGAGCTTTCACATGTTTCTGTAAGCTTCATTTTTTTTTTTTTTTTTTTTTTTTTTTTTTTTTTTTTTTTTTCTTATTTACCTTTTTCCCGTTTATAAAGTGAGTACAGAGAACAATAAGCAACGTTACCAATATTTCTATCAGTTTTACATTTCTTTGAAATTAGGGATATCATGTTATTTTTAAAATGATGTTACAATCAAAATACATACTTATCTACATTATCTGAGAATATCTAGAGAAGAAAAACCATAATCTGATCCCTTTAATCATGATCAAACCGATTTCAGAGCAAGTGTATAACTGAAAGTATTAGTCAATTAAGGCTTTGAACATCAACTAACGAAGTTTATAGTAATAATGTTTAATGAGATCTGGTCCGAAATTGAAAATGACACTAATCTGTTTAGATAACGAATGTGAAGCAAAGTTATTTAATCTAGCTTCCATTATATTTTGTCGATCTTTTCACAGTGTGTCACTTTGAATTGCCAATCCGTACAGATTAGGAATTTTTGATTATCAAGAAATTGGCTATGTCTAATTTTTTTTTTTGACAGCAACTTTATTATGTTTTTCATCACTACGGAAAGCCCCACAACGCCATTCTTTCCATATATTCTGTTTATAGATGTTGTGCGTTTTATAATATTAATAACATACCCAAGTACACTGAACTGTAGAACTTATTATCGCTGTTGTTAGCTACGAGAACTTCTACTTTCTCTACAAAATGACTATATTTAAAGGTGATGAGGTGGGCGCAAACGTCACTGAACATATATATCCGTCAATTGTACTGCAATTGTCTCCTTGAATGGAAGAAGTTTATTTATTTGATATGCGACACTATGAAAGGTACTCAGCTAATTTTCTTATCTCAAGTGTGTATGCTAAAAAAGTTCAATCACAATCAGTAAGATTACAGAATTGACAGCGAAATTCATAGAGTTTAGAGTTTGTAGCAACTTAGGAAATACTACATTGGTGAACAATCTTTAGCTTTTATTTATAGACAATCTTTGATGTACAAAGATGTATACTTCGGTACACTTTACCGCTTAAAGTGGTCAAAGGATTTATTATTCAAATCTTTCATAAGCATTAGTAGATCATACTTATAACATACTTATAATAGACCTTATCTTTGTTATGGGTACCTTTCACAATAACCTGATGAGCTTTTTTCTACTTAAAACATCCGTTTCCCCTGATTGAGGCTTAAAGCTGTGTTTCTTTTTTATAGTAGACTTATGGCACAAGCAAGTGTAATTGGCAATGACTATTTAATGAGAATAGGACTCTGTGCTGAAAAGTTATCTTTTAACTTTATGCTAATGAACAATAACTCGGTACCTTAATGGGTAGCATGGCAAATAGGAATCCGGTAATCTCTACCCCAAATTGGTTTAATATACACATGTCTGGCCCCATATTGCGAGTGGAGTCATTATTATTATGACTATTATTATACTATTCATGTTGAATTTGTTACATTTGAAAATTAAAGTTTTTACTTGCAAAATCAATTTGATCAAGTGAAAATCCTAATTAGTTCAAACTCTAAACATCAACACTTTGGTCTCAGCTGTAGTGAATACAACCAGAGGGACAAATCAAATTGGGTGATTGACAGTTTTTAGCCTTGTTTCACTGTCATTATAGCCGTATGTGAAACTCATGAAGGTTGTTGCTGCATTCAATCAATGCGTCGCTTATGCGGGCTAGATTATCATTATATGGACCTCATCACAGTGTTATATTTCACAAAAGAGGCACCAGCTATATTAGTATTGTTTTTGAAAACCCTAACCTTATATTATATAATTAAAACACAGAATGTCCATTTTAGGAAGTCTAAGTCTCGATTGAGATATAATTACAAACCAGATGAATAGTAAGCTAAGTAGTCGTTGGCAATAGCTAGTTCCCAACCCTTTGGTAATGGATCTATATAGAATTGGATGATTTTGTAAAACACTCCTTAATACGGGTTGAAAAATCCTGCGGGCAACTGCTATAGTTCAAAACATATGACTCTTGCAGCTCTATTGTCAAATTTTAGTTTTTACCGTGGTTGATCTGGCTTACCATTTTTCTGATTTTGGCCTGGTAAAAAAGTTATAATACAAATTTGAACTTTCCAGCCCAAGGTCTAAAAAGTAAAAAATAATTTCGCATCCAACCTTATATGGCCTAGGTTTCAACTTCTAGCCTAAGTTCATATCTTTGTACCGGGAACTGTAAAATGATCCGTATGGTGGATTCTCATCAGCAAAGACCCCACGAAATTTGTTATGAGGTATGTATATATTTCTGCATGTCAAATAAATACTTCAGTTTATGTTGAAAGGGTCTGAAATGTGTGACTATAGTTTAAGTTGCATGAGATGATTAGCTGTAATGGTAATTTGTTCGTCTTGCATCATGGCCAGCCGTATGCCGTAGTATGGTGAATGCTTTACAATAACAAACAAACAAATATCTGCTAATACACTTTAAAGCTTTTACGAATATTTCATTCGCTTCTGCAAAAAAAAAAAAATGTGTCAAACTGATATTATCAAGTTTTCAAGTTCCGAGAGCAGGAAAGAAACTGAAAAATATATATATAGTTTAGGGCTTTATCTGCAGCGGTTTGACGGTGGCTGGTGTTATCAGTGGTACCAATCTTATACCTTAATAATACTGAATATACTCCTGGCTTAGACGGAGACCGATTGAGCTTTATATAGACTATATTATCCTTTATCAATTACGTAGAAAGATTTTGTTGTTGTAGTTCAAGAGCTCGTTCAATGGTTGCGTACTAAATGGGTAGTACATTATCTCATCACATCACGATCTTAGTCATCAGAGTTTGAAGATTGTTTTAATCATGAAGAGGAAATATATGAATAGTAATCTTCAGCTTTTGGATGAAAGCATAACTTAGTTTACTCGTGATCAACTTAAATCAAACGACCATTTTACATAGTATAGATGAGTTAAATTTTAGAAAATCACTACCTCAGTTGGGGGATATATGAGGTACTGATTCTCAAACTAATACAAGATCATACTAGGCGTCGTAGCATACACATTCGTACGAATTGGGATCAATTAAATTTGCATAATCGTTGTCATCAGATACAATCTGATTATCTATTTAGAATAAGAAGAATTTCGCAAACTCATCATCTTTTCAATTTCCTGAATAAAAGACAAGCCTCCACAAACCACCATATGACACCACAAGTCTACATTATTTGAGCCTTATAGTAGCGTCATATTCAATAAAATCTTCCCCCGATATCATCGAACCATCTTTTCATGCAACAGAACTCATAAGACAAATTTGTAACAGAATCGATTTGATTCGACGACGAAGGAATGCGGCAATGATTATGAGACACTGGGAACCAGGCGTTTTGATTTTTTGCTATATCACATGACCGCGCAAAGACTTTACCACTTATTTACTCAAATAACTACCACTTTTTATGGGAAAAGAAAGTTATGGCAATACAGCTGACTTGTAATATATCACACCTTAAAGTGAAACAGCCAAATTTCACAACATTTGACCTTCAACTTTCATTAATCGATAAATTATTTCGTTGTATTTTCATAAAATTTCCTATTTCGTTTAATTCTTGAAAATTTAATCTGGTTAGAGCACTTTCTTTCCTATTAAACGAACCAAAGAAAAAAAAAAAAAAAACATAAGGGAAATTGGAATTCAACAAAGAATAAAAAAGTCAGATCACCAAACAAACGAACGAAGATATTAAACGAGTTCTTTTGTTAGGGTATAAATTGCACTGTGCATCCGTTGTTTGTCACTCTCTTCTGTGTGTTCCCGTTTTCTATTGGTTGTGTTTCCCCTTGTTTTGTCGCTGATACATTCGTTAAATAAGTTACATTCCAGTTTTAGAACTAATATCACATATTAAGTGATAAACACAGATAAAAAAAGAGAAGAAAATTGAACAAAATGGGAGCCGCTTTGGAGTTAATCGCACATGCGAAAGATCTTTCAGCTTACTTGTATTTGCTATTTCTTTCACTACCATTTTATCAAAGAGTTTCTATAATTTTGTCACTACCATTTGTGTACAACATAATATGGCAACTTCTATACTCTTTGAGAAAAGATCGTGTTCCTTTGGTATTTTATTGGATTCCATGGTTTGGTTCCGCTGTTCCTTATGGTATGCAACCTTATGAATTCTTTGCTGATTGCCAAAAGAAGTATGGTGATGTTTTTGCCTTTGTTTTATTGGGTAGAACTATGACTGTTTATTTAGGTCCAAAAGGTCATGAGTTTGTTCTTAACTCAAGATTAGCCGATGTGTCTGCTGAAGATGCTTACAAGCATTTAACCACTCCAGTTTTCGGTAAAGGTGTTATTTATGATTGTCCAAATTCAAGATTAATGGAACAAAAAAAATTCGTTAAAGGTTCATTAACAAAAGATGCCTTTAGATCTTATGTTCCAAAAATTAGAGAAGAGGTTTTAAACTATTTCAAAAACTCCAAGAATTTTAGATATGGTGAAAAATCAACTGGTATTACTAGTGTTATGGATTCTCAACCGGAAATTACAATTTTCACTGCTTCAAGATCTTTGTTAGGTGATGAAATGAGAGCTAAATTTGATGCTAGTTTTGCTGGTTTGTATTCAGATCTAGATAAAGGTTTCACCCCAGTTAATTTCGTTTTTCCAAATTTGCCATTGCCTTCTTATAGAAAAAGAGATCAAGCTCAGCAAAAGATTTCTCAAACTTACATGAGTTTAATTGGTGCTAGAAGAGAGAATAATGACATTCAAGATAGAGATTTAATCGATCACTTGATGAAGGAATCTACTTATAAAGATGGTGTTAAAATGACAGATCAAGAGATTGCCAATCTATTAATCGGTGTTCTTATGGGAGGTCAACATACATCTGCTTCAACTTCTGCTTGGTTCTTATTACATTTAGCTGATAATTCTCAATTACAAGAAGAATTATATCAAGAAATTCAAAAAGTTACCGAAGGTGGTGAAGTCACGTATGATAATTTACAAGAGATGAAATTAGTAAACTATACCATTAGAGAAACATTAAGAATGCATATGCCATTACATTCTATTTTTAGAGCTGTGGTAAACCCATTATCTGTCCCAAATACTTCTTTCATTGTTCCAAGAGGTCATCATGTTTTGGTGTCACCAGGTTTTGCCATGACTTCTTCAAACTATTTCCCAAAACCAGAAATTTTTAACCCACATAGATGGGAAGAAGATTCAGCTCCAAAGGGTAACAATGGTACTACTGTTGTAAAAGGTTCTGATACTGTTGATTATGGTTTTGGTGCTGTTTCAAAAGGTGTAAGTTCTCCATACCTACCATTTGGTGGTGGTAGACATAGATGTATTGGTGAACAATTTGCATACGTACAATTGGGAACCATTTTAACTACATTTGTTAGAACCTTCAGATGGAAGTTTCCAAAAGGCCACACTTTACCTGATGTGGACTATCAATCTATGGTGACCTTACCTCAAGAACCTGCAGAGATTGAATGGGAGTTAAGATATTGAGTGCCTTTGAAAAAAATAAGAGAGCTTTTTAAAGATATCTCCCATCTCACAATCTTCAATTCTGAATTAACAATGACATGATCTTATATACTTTGATCGTTGCTTGTTTAGTTTTCCAATACCTTTTTAGACAGACTAGATAGTTCCAAATACATGGTTTTTTTTTTCTCCAAGATTTCTAGAAAGTTCTACAAAGTTTATCATCAAGGGCATAACACATTCATTATATAGTAGATCGGAACCTAATAAACTAATCATTCGGGGCCCTCTCTGAATTGAGGATATGATCCAATGTACTGCTTTGACCATCTTCGTTATCAACTCTTGATTTTTGCTCATCAGAAAGTGGTACATGTTCTGCTGTGTTTTCCTTCGTGGTACTGAAATCGACACTATTTGGATCTGAAACACCACCAGCGGCACCGTTATTACCATTAGCGCTAGTACTACCAACAACACCAGTGACGCCATTAGTATTTCCAACGCCATTGTTATTGAGGAATTCTAGCTTTCTCTTTTTTCTCTCTTCCAATTTCTTCTCCTCTCTTTCCTTCTGCCTTTTCTTCTTGGCTTCGTACTCATGCCATTCACCATTCAAGACACCTTCACTGAAAGGCTCCAAAGCAGGTTCTTCATAGAAGTAAGGATGATCAAGAGCCTCTTTGGCTGTTATTCTCTTCTTTGGATCATATTCTAATAATTCCAAAGCTAAGTCAAAGCATTTTGGTGAAAGTATAGATCCAAAGTTTTCCTTAAACTGTGATTTATAAAATGTCTTTGGACCAACCAAAGAATACCAAGGTAAACTAGTCAAATCTTTCCACTGTTCGAAAGTTGGTGTACCCATTATTTCAAAAATTGACGTAACTTGTTGAATTTCATCTTGTGCTTGAAATATAGCTCGCTTGGTGAAAAGCTCAACTAATAAACAGCCAATACCCCATATATCAACTTCTCTTCCATAGTCAGTTGTTCCTAACAACAGTTCCGGAGGTCTATACCATAACGTTATGACTCTATTAGTATAATCAGGTGGAAGTTGAGAACTATCAGGTTTCATCTTTCTGGCTAGACCGAAATCAGCAATTTTCAACAACCCTTGTTTATCAATCAATAAATTTGAACCTTTTATATCACGATGTATAACTCTTTTGGAATGTAAATATGTCATACCTTGTAAAAGTTGTTCAAATAAGAATTTCCTATTACCATCTGTTAGAAGTATATCAGGATTTGATAAGATTCCTGTCAAGTCATGATCGGCATAGTTGAAAATCATATATATCTGTTTATTTTCAACCATTATTTCCAAGAGTGCCACGATATTTGGATGATCAAATGATTGAAGCAATCGTATTTCCCTCATTGCTGTGATTGGGAAACCTTCTCTTTCTGATTCCATTCTTAACCTTTTCAAGGCAACAAAATCCTTTGTTATGATGTTTTGAGATTTATAAACTTTCCCATAAGTACCTTCACCAACTTGGGATACTCTATCATAAATTGTTGAGTCTCTTGAAGTTTTTAAGAATGAAACTTTTGGCTCCTCTGGTTTCTTAGTAGGTATAAAAGTACTCTTTACTGGTCTATAAGATCTTGCATTACCGTATCGTAGTCTATGAGTTCCTGGGGATAAAGAAGAAGAAGAAGCTGATGATGTTGGTTCATTCTTTGGTAGCTTGAACGACATCTTCTTTGGTCCTTTAGGAGCGCCAATTAGATCCACTTGTTGAGATCGTTTGTCCTTCTGCGAAGTTGAAGTGGATGAAGGAGCAACCTTTGATGATGATGATGAAGATGATACCAACCTTGAAGTTGCAACAGATGGCGGAGGCGGTGGCGGAGACCTTGAGCGATCTCTTTTTGTATTATGACTGGAGCTCTGATTTTTATCATCAAATCTACTACTCTCTTGCCTTTGAGAAGCGTTGTAGCTTTTTTTTTGATTAGAAGGAGCTGGCCTGTTTGAGCCTATTCTGTTGATTAAACTATTCCCAGCCCCACTACTACTAACGCCACCACGATAATCATTTCCAGTATCTCTATACCGATCATGGCTTGATCTATTATTGCCGCCAGAAGATTCCCTATGATCTCCATTATCTCTCCATCTGTTATATGTATCTCTTTGTGGTTTATCTCTATAGTCTCTCTGGGAACCTCTTGAATTCGAAGATGATGACCAATCGTTTCTTGTTTGTTGGTAACTGCTCCTCAAATCTGTTCTGTTGTTGTTGTTGTTATTATTATTATTACTCTTGTTGTAACCACTGTTCGGCGTCATTTTTGTTCGACTATCTTCATTATCAATTGGATTCTTCTTTGTACCTCTCAGACTGAGCCCCTCAATCTTCTTTGGAACATATGTGTTGCCTCCTAAATGAATACGCCTGTTAGTTTCTGAATTAATCCATTTATGGTTGATTAAATACTGTCCTTGTATATGTCGATGAGATCTATACACAATGATCACAGTCAAAGCAAAAAAAAAAAAAAAAAAAAGAGACTTACTATCAGACATGGCTTTTTGAAGTGAGAAAAAAAAGAACCAAGTGAACTGACAATGATATACACCAATGATGTGAGTTCAAGATTAAAGCAAATGAAATAACTAATTGTATCTTTTGTATAAACTTTTTTTTCCCTCTACTTCGTTTCTATTCATTTTTACTAGAGCTTTTTCAATTTTTTTTCCTAATATTTACTTTTCCACTTTTCTAAAAAAAGTAGCGTGTGTTAACCAAAGCTATAAAGTCTTTTTTTACAATCAAAATTTGAGCTTTTAACCATCTTTTCTTTCATTTTACAACTTTCTAGTATCTTTCAAATTGAAAATATATAAATCAAAAATATCGTTTTAATAAAATTATATACCAAGTGTCATAAAAAAGAGGCGTATCTTTTTTTCCCTTTTTGTATGATGGTAAGGCTTAATGAAACTAAGACCACTATTATTGAAAATGGAAAGGTTATGGGAGAAAATCGCATTAATGAAATCCAAGATGAACATGACAGAGGCAATGAGTTAACCTTTTGAGAACTCAAAGATGATTCATATGTGTAATAGAAGTAAAATTGATAACCTAGTTGTAAAATAAGTACTATAAATATGGCGTGTATGTAAATTTTGTTTATGTAAAAGCCTAATATTTACCGAAAGTTCTTTCCTTTCGTAGGGCATTTTGTTGTTTTTCAATTTCTTCATCAAAGGCGATAAATTCATCTAGGCCTTTACCAGTTGGAACCATTGGTAAGACTGGAACTTTTGGTTCAACCATGACTTCTAATAAGACAGGACCTTTAGCATCCAAGAATTGATTTAAAGCTGGTAATAACTGTTCTTGAGTGTCAACTCTAATACCTTCAAATCCCATGGATTCGGCAAGTTTTAGGTAGATAGGATTGTGTTGATGGGTATGAGCATAACGATGTTCATAGAACAATGATTGCCATTGTGTAACCATACCTTGTTCTTCATTGTTTAAGATTAAAACCTTAACTGGAGCACCAGCTTGAGTAGCTGAAATCATTTCCATTAAAGTCATGTTGAAAGAAGCATCACCATCAATATCAATGACAATAGCATCTGGTTTGGCAATTTGAGCACCAATGGCTGCTGGTAAACCAAATCCCATAGTACCTAACCCACCTGAAGTGATAAAAGTTCTTGGGTGTTTCCAAGTCCAATATTGAGCAGCCCACATTTGATGTTGACCAACCCCTGTTGTTACAATGGTCTCCTTACCAGTGGCATTTGCCAATCTTGATAACTCTTTGATTAAAGTTTGTGGTTTCACTTTTGAACCTGAAGTTTCCTTTAGATAATCATATGGGAATTTTTGTTTCCAAGTTTTAATTTGATCAAACCAACTTGGTCTTTCTTTAACAGTTTCAACAAATGGAAGGAATTTCTTTAAATTACTTGTAACGTCACCTTCAATGGCTTCAGTGGCTTGAACAACTTTATTGATGTTTTTTGGTGAAATTTCAAAATGAATAATACCACCTCTACCTTCTTCGGCAGCTTTTTTAGCAGCTGGTGCAAATTTAGCAACACTACCTGTCACACGATCATCAAATCTAGCACCTAGGGCAATGATTAAATCAGCTTGTTGAATGGCAGTGTTGGCGAAACCTGAACCATGCATACCCAACATATCTAAAGATCTTGGATCTTCTTGATCAAAGGCACCTAAAGCTTGAATGGTTGTTGTCACTGGAATTTGAGCCTTATCGACTAATTCTTTTAATAATTTTGGACCATCAACATGGTTTAAAATACCAGCACCAACGTACAAGATTGGCTTTTTGGCTTGGTTTAATAAGGCAGCTGATCTTTTGATAGCAGCTTGGTTGAATTCAGTTGAAGCAGCTTTGGTGATTTGATCTAAAGCATTTGATGGAAGTGTACTTTTAATTGGGATGGCTTCCCTTAAAATTGAAGCTGTAACGTCTTTTGGTAGATCAACCAAGACAGGACCTGGTCTACCACTTGTGGCAATTTCAAAAGCTTCATTTATACGTCTTGGTAATTCTGAAACGTCTTTAACCATAACGTTCCATTTTGTACAGGATCTTGAAATACCAACGACATCAGCTTCTTGGAAGGCATCAGTACCAATGACACTGGTGGCAACTTGACCAGTGAAAACAACTAGAGGAACACCATCTGCTAGAGCATCAGCAATTGGAGTAATGACATTAGTGGCACCTGGACCGGAGGTAACTAAGACAACACCTGGTTTACCAGAGGCTCTTGCATAACCTTCAGCCATATGTCCTGCACCTTGTTCATGTCTTGGTAGGACAAAGTTAAACTTGTCAGAGTTATAAATGGCATCGTAAACAGGCAAGATGGCACCACCTGGGTAACCAAAGACAGTATCAACATCATGTCTAATCATCATTTCATGAAAGATTTGACCACCAGTTAAACCTACAAATGAGTCATCTAATTCAACACCAGTCTTCTTCTTCTTTAATGGAGAAATTTTATTGGCATTACTAGGATTTGGATTAGATTGTGCGAATTGTGGAGCTGGTTTTGGTCTTGGAGCAGTAGCTGTGGATGAACTATTTAGTCTTATGAATGTTGATTTTGTTGTATTATTAAGAACATATTTTCCTGATGATCTGGTGGATTCTTTTGCTAGTTGGTACGAACGACGACCAGAGTTGGTCTTTATAGAGCTAGAAATCATTCTCTTTGTATTATATCTAACTCGATGAATGGTATCTAAACAGCGTCTCAAATATAAAATGTGGAGACAAGTTATTCTTGAAGTTGAAGTTTATTGAAGAAACTGAAAAGTTTTTTAGAATAATAAGACCGTATAAGCCATAAAAATCTCAAGCAAAAAAAAAAAAAAAAAAAAAAAAAAAAAAAAAAAAAAAAAAAAAAAAAAAAAAAAAAAAAAAAAAAAAAAAAAAAAAAAAAAAAAAAAAAAAAAAAAAAAAAAAAAAAAAAAAAAAAAAAAAAAAAAATTTGGAAAAAGAAAAAAACGATCGATGATTCATAAAAAAAAAATAAGCTAGAAAAAAAGAAAATAAGGCGAGCAAAAACGAAAAAAAAAAAAAAATGACCCTGAAACGGACTGGCAAAAAACAGCAGTCACGTGATAATTACAGAACAATATCTCATAAGCTGCTTGTTTAATTTATGGTTGTTTTGTATATAGTAATAAAGGTCGATATATGCTACAATTGTTCTCAATTCCAACAAGCTTGACGCTTTTAGCATTGTTAAAATGATTATGGTACTTTAAATTGTTATTGTTGAAAGGGTTCAACTCGGCCGTTTGCGGCCATAATTCTCCGAAGATTTGTGGGAAGAAAATTTAGGCAACACAACACACGCATTTTCGGTAGCATAGCTTGATGTCTATACTAGGATGCTCGAAGGGAGTTTACATAATAATCAGTCATCAGGATATGCCTTTTAACTACCTTCAAAGTAATTGTCTCTTTATAATATATACTATAATTATGTTATTGCTAATAAACTATTCAAACTTACTGTAGGTACCAAAGTATATAATTAGTGCTAAAAGCTTACCCCAGATTTATTTTTCTGTCAAGCTTTCATTACCCACCTTTTAATCCCGATTGTCAACATAAACTTTAAAAAAAAACCATATCGAACATTTGATGTCCGTTAACGGGGAATAGATAAACTTACAATCTATTTCCACTACTTTCAGTTAACAAATAGCGTTGATTCTCTAATAAGCAATATATATGGCAGTACGATTGTATAATAGAGCAAAAATTACAAACAGTCTATATATGGTTCAATAAAGCTTTCTCTATTATGATTAATTATTATGTAGTTAGTTTTTCATAAAATAGAACATACACATCACTACTACTCATATGTGTTTGATCTGTCCCATTAAAACTCCCATGGTTAGTCTGTTTAACAACTTCATCATCGAAATAATACCAATTAGGATGATATAAATCATGGTCAAGACTTTTATTTGCGATTGAAGTATAATGTCCAGATTTTAAAGTCCCAAAATGATTTACAACCCCAAATAGCTTATATTTGACCTTTAAACCTTTATGATCAATTTCTAATATTAACGGATATTGAACTATAGCGTTATCTTTCTGTGAAGTATCATAAAATAGAAATCTTGATAGATGAATGATTAAAGTTGGCGGTAGCACAACAAATGTTAGTGATTTGATGGTACTCATAGAATTACCATTGGTCGTACGTGGCTTTGATACACTGTTTTCACCCTTTTTCTTTGAAGATTTCAAAGCTGGACTTGATGAACGTCCTCGGAACTTGAAGCTTGAAGTACTAAAATGTAATCTATGTCTTCTATGTTCCTTTTCAACACTTGAAACCACTGCCAGTGGAGTATTGCTAACATTTTCATCATTGTTTGAACTTTGTCTTTTAGAACACTTTGGACAATCCCATGAATTTTCACCACTAAGAATTTCATCATTTGTGAATAATTTGATACAATCCTCTAATTGAATCTTTTTCAATTTTTTCCCATTTGCATCATACTTTGGTATAACTAAACTCAACATATAAAAACTTGAAAAATTCGACGATTTAAATCCACAGTTTAAACATTGTAAACTATCTTGTAATTGACCTTGGAAAATTTTAGAAATTGGCGAAAAACCTTGTTTGATCAAACTATTATCAAACCATTTTTCATATTCATCACCCAATGCTTCATGTTGCATCAATTCTGGATAATCTTGCACAACAACGTTAGAATTTGATAATTCGTCATGTAACTGATCCAACAAAAACATCAAAAATTCTTGAGTATCTTGTTGTTCCATAGGTATGTGAAGATCAGGTCTTATTTGAATACAACTCTTTAAAAATCCAGAGGGAACAATGGAACAACCACCATTTAAATACATTTTTCTGAATAGAGTGGCTAATGATGGTGATAGCTTAGGTTTGGTAAATTTTGGATTCTTGTAATCTTCAATTCTATTATCAAGAAACAAATCTCTTAATTGAGTCGATGCAAATAGACATTGAATCATACTGTTGATATAACATGTATTTTTCATATTTCTCAAACCTGTAATTGAAAGTCTTACAAATGGGTGGGAGCTTTGTTGAATTGTAGGAACAGCTCTTGTCTTAGCTCTTGGACGTTGATAGACCTTTCTTTGACTTTGATCAATGTTGTAGACGTACTTATTAGTATTGAGGTTGTTATAATACTCTAATTGTTGTTGTTGCTCTGGATACTGTTGTTGTTGCTGATACGATTGGAATTGTTGATATTGCTGATGAGGATAAACTTGCGTTTGCAGGGGAGCTGGCACAGCTGGTCTATTATAAGAGACTGTATGTGGTGGAGGTGGTGGAGGAGGAGCCTTCGGAAGTGGAGGAAGTACAGCGGAAGAAGATCCCGTTGTATTATTCAGTTCCAGTTGAGGTTCAGAGACATATTTGGGCAGTAGTTTAGAAGTGTCATAAGGAGGTGTGATGGAGTCATTATTGTGGTAACTGTAATTAATATCACCATTAGTGTATGGTATAGGGGGAGGGGGAACTGCAGGTAGCGCAGGTGGGGTGATAACTGGAGGATCTGGTAAGAATAAAGGAAGTTTTGTAACAAATTCCAAAACTTCAGATTGAACACGATTTTTAGATATATATTTCAACCATGAGTCAAACCCACCAGTTAAGGTTCTTGATTTAATATGAGATTCATCCAATAAGTTTGAAAACTTTAAAATGTAGTCATTTTGTGAAACTAGGAAAGTTTGGTTGTCAGTGTATGAAATAATTTCATCAAACTTATTCATATTTTTAAACATATTAAATTCATCCTTTTTAATGATGGATCTTAATGTATCTTCAAAATCTTGAAAATTTTCACTGTTCAATACAATTGATGGATCTATATTAATGACATTCCCATATGGGAGATGATTTGTTTGATATGATTTTACAGGTCTCAAATCAAAGAATAAATAACTAACCTCACCTTTTGAAAGATTTTCAAAAACAGTTTTGCTGTCGATTGTACGGAAATAGTCATCATTATCGTTAGCATAAACAGAATGGTAAGAGTCTTTTCTATGTGATGATTTAGTTTCAAATTGTTCCAATTTTGGGTCTTCCTCTTCTATCTCTTCATCTTTTTCATTAAAGGGGTATGACGCATATGATTCATTGGGTATTTCTCCATTGGTAGTATACTCTATATGTAATTGATTACTTGGAAAAGATTTAGCATGTGATAGTTTAGATGGCGGTTTTGGAGAAGGATATGATGGTATCGTGGGTATTGATGTTAGGATATCGGTAGAATCGTTATCTTGTGCCAACTTTAATTGATCAATTGGTAGAACATCTGGAGGAGACCATAAATCTTCCACTATAGATGAATTTGTGGATGCGATGGACACAGCTGAAGATTGGGAAGAGGACTTTTGCAAAGAATTATTATTGCTGTTGTTGATTTTATTGTTATTATCGATTATTGGTATTGGAACTCCATCTTTTAGGTGTAAAGTGAGATCTTGTTGAGCTGCCGAATTTGGTAATGTATATGATCTATGAGGTTTAAGCCTTTGTGCTGAATTTTGACTATTTGTCTGAACTTTTTCAGCCAAGTAACGTATGTAGTCTATAGTTTGTAACTTAACATTTGACATGTTGGTTTCTCTTTCATATAATGTCTTCAAGTATAAAAACATTTCATAGTTCTTATTTTTAATCTGAAATTGTATTGAGTTGGGTATCACCAAATAGACGTATAACAGACCAACTATGAAATTCTTTAGACATTTGTCATATCCGCCATCTTTCAAACCAGCTTCATACTGTTCTAGATTGTACTGAGCAACGTCTATTAGATCTATGATCTTACTTAATTTCAGATCATTCAAGTTCGGTTTGATTTCATCTTTGTACAATTCCACAATAAGTCCTAATAGTTCCTCAGAGTACTCTGGTGTGTAGTTGGCCTTGGGGAATATGCTGCTAGACATTTACTCCAGTTTGTCAAAACAGCGGTAAGCGAAGGCGGAGGTGGAGGAGGTGGAGGTTGTGGTGATGGTGATGGTGATGGTGGTCCTTATAAAGGCGATGATGATCGATCGTGGCGGTGTGCGGTACTGGTGAGGAGTTCAAAACAGTAAGTATTTTAGTTATATTAGCTTTTCAACTTAACTCCTCCTTAGATTTTAATTCTTATCTATTTGATTAGTTTGTTGATGCCGCTTATTGTGTTTTTTGTTGTTGTTGATATAAGTCCCTTGAATTCAAACTTAAACCAGAACAGATCAAATTAGTCTTTGCTTGAAAAAGAACAATAATTTAATATATGCTTATTTTTATCTTTGTGATAAAAATGCTGATGAAGCATTTTGGAGCAAAATAGGCGAAAATTTGAAAAGGATTTCTTTAGGCGGGCGTGGCATTAAATTGGGCAGGTGAAGATATCACTATTCGCGAAGGATAAATAAAATTTACTGACATCAGGGACCAAGCTATTAGCGAGAAGAAAATCTATGGAGAGTGTGTCTCTTATAACATAGTAATGATGATGATTTGGCATAGATTGGTATTTGAAAAGTTGCTATTATTGTTTGTATCTCTTTGATCATCCCTCAAAAATCAATACAGTGTGGCCTTACTCGATCTGTCATTAGACTTAATTGAATAATTCATAAATAATTCATATATATA
Source organism: Taiozyma peoriensis (assembly GCA_030574875.1). Taxonomy (NCBI): domain Eukaryota; kingdom Fungi; phylum Ascomycota; class Saccharomycetes; order Phaffomycetales; family Wickerhamomycetaceae; genus Taiozyma; species Taiozyma peoriensis. The sequence continues at coordinate 43,600 of JAJMFM010000011.1, forward strand.
TATTATTGCATCATATATTATTGCATCAAAAATCCGTTTCCTACTCTACAATTATCAATTTCATCCAAGCCCAAGTACTTGGACGCCATTGATATATATATACATTGTAATGAACAAGAATGGACTTATGGTCTTTGTCTTGATCTCTTTGTTTCATCGTTAAAGTCGATATGAGCATCTTGTGAATCAACAGGATCTGAAGTGTCACTCAAGCTTTCGAGATCATCATCTTCTGGTAATCTAGGTAAAATTTTTTGTCTCCAAATGTAAATTAAAGCAGCACTGCAAATAGGCAATGTGAAATACTTTGCATGTGCCATAGCAGTTACCAATCCAAACTCAGTCAATTCATCAGTTGTTGCAGCAAAAACTTTACGCATAGAACTTGCACCAAGCGCATCACCATTTGTTGAAAGAATATCTAACGTCGTTTTCAAACTCCAAACAAATAGTGAAAACGTAGAAAACAAGCTTAACCCAATTGGAATATAGATCAAGGCTTTTCTTGTAGTACCATAATTTCTGGCATAGATGACATCTAAAATGTCTTCTTCAGTTTCCTTAGAATTTTTGATCAAAATTAGAAACATTGGAATCCAAGTAAGTGAAGCCAAAAGGTTTAAAACACCATCTATTGAAACGAACCACAAACTGCTAATACCAAAGATGATTCCAAAAAAATTTGTAACAAAGGCAGCAAAATAGACATACAAAGAAGCTTTATATACATTATCTCTTGGTCCTTTAATATCATCCACATGTAATTTAGGAGTTGGAGTCTGATCAAGACTAAACAGGTAGAGTTCACGACTCAAAACCAAAAAGAAAACTAGATCTAAAGTGTAGTGGAAAATAGCAAGTTTAGTTGATCCCCAAAAACCCTTGTTATACGTGGTTGAATATAAAGACGAACAGAATTGTTGGATGAATGAGAAAAAGACAAAATGAGTAACAAATACCTCTCCAGAATGATAATTACTTTGGTCCTTTTTATGGATGTATGAATTGATGATCCAATAAAGACCCAACAAGAGTATTATAATTGAACTGTACCATTGGGTATTCATAGCATAATAGGAGCTTAATTCCAATCTCCCATAACTATGAACAGTTTCTATTTCAACTCCACTGACATGATCACGATCAACCTCTTGATAGGCAACAGCACAGACAACTCCATGTTTTTCAACTTTGAAAAAACTCTTGTCACCAGCTCTTGAGTATTTGTTCAAAATCAAACCCTTGACATCTTCGTCTTTAAAATTTATAACAAACTCACCCAAGTTATCACAATGTTGCATACTGTATGACTTTTGTGTACAAACACCAAACCCATACGGTTCCGCTTGAATGACATCTTGATCAATTTCTAAAGGTATGTTCGTTCTAGATATGTCATCAAGATGAAACACCAAAAGACTTGTATCTTGAGAAGTTGAGATGTTAAAACCTGGAACAGGCTTATTCTCAACAGGCTGTTCAAAAGCAACACATTCTTGGAAAACAGCAGCAAACCCAGTGGTGGCAAGCAAACTGACAATTACAGATTGGAAAAGTCTCATTATTGTATAAAAGTCTCGACTCAAATGGGTATATATGATATCTTCTGTTGAGTACAAACCAATCTGACAAAGAGAAAAAGCTAACTTTTAATTATAACTTATCAACTATGAAATTAATTTATGTGTTTTGGTATTAAATAATGTCTCGGTTACATGCTAAATTTAGCCCGTGAATAGTAACTATTTTTGTACAATCCTTGTCTTTTTCTTTTTTTTGGCAGGTCGGAGTAAATTTTTGACGTCACTAAGCATCAAATTGCTATTGCTAGAATAGGCTAGAATAAAAGAAAATCAGACATTCAACTAAAATGCATAATAGGCATATATATATATTTATTTATACACACACACACACACACGATGGAGTTTTCAATCATGAGTTGGCATTGCAGTGGATGGTTTTAAAATCTCATCTGCTAAACTAGTCTTCCAATAACTAGTGATGGTCTTTGCTTGAGTTAAAAATGTTAAACCAGCTTTACCGTAAAAGTTCAAATCACCATTGAAAGAACCCTTGTTACCAGTAAAGGAAAAAAATGGCAATGGAACTGGGATAGGAACGTTTATACCAACTTGACCTGGTTCTATATTCTTTGTAAATTTCTTAGCCAATATACCAGAAGTTGTAAACAATGCAACACCATTACCATATGGATTTTCATTGACAAATTCAATAGCTTCATCAAATGTATCAACATTAACAACAGATAGCACTGGTGCAAAAATCTCTTCTTTATAAGCAATGTTATCAATGGTAATATCAGTTAAAATTGTAGGACCTAAAAAGTATCCATTTTCGAATCCATCAACTTTAACATCTCTACCATCTAAAACCAAATTAGCACCTTGTTTGACACTTTGTTCAATGATATTTTTAGTTCTTTGTAAAGCTTCTTTTGAAATCAATGGACCCAAATCTGATTTTTTATCATAACCAGAACCAGTTTTCAACTCTTTAGTTGCTTGAATTAAATCTGGTAACCATTTTTGAGTCTCACCAACAAATACCAAGACACTAGCAGCCATACATCTCTGACCAGCAGCACCTGCAAATGCACCCACTGCTGCATTTATAAATTGAGCCTTATTAGCATCTGGAACAACGACAATATGATTCTTTGCAGCCAAATTTGCTTGAACTCTTTTACCATTGGCAGTACCAGTTTTATATATGTAATCACCAGCTTTTGAAGATCCAACAAATTGAATAGCCTTCACATGTTCATGATGTAGTAATTTATTAACAGTTGGGATTTTACCATGTACAAAATTAATAACACCAGGTGGTACCCCTGATTGCTCCAATAGTTCTGCAAATATTAAAGAGGCACCAGGATCCCTTTCCGAAGGTTTAATAACAGCAGTATTACCAGTCGCTATGACAAGAGGAATAGTCCATAATGGAATCATTGCAGGGAAGTTGAAAGGACAAATAGCTGCAATGACACCAAGGGGTTCTCTAATCATTAAAGTTTCCATATCAGTTGCAACTTCAACATGAACACCTTGTAATTCTGTCGTAATAGCAGTTGAATATTCGGCAACTTGTAAACCTCTAAGAACATCACCTTTAGCATCTTCAAAAGTTTTACCTTGTTCAGCAACAATAACAGATGCTAATCTATCATGGTTTTCCTTGATCAAACCTACAAATTTGAATAGTATTGCCTGTCTTTTAATAATTGAAACATTCTTCCAAGATTTAAATGTCTTATGAGCTGACTGGATGGCTTCTTCAAGTTCATCATCCGTTGTCTGAGGAACTTTAGAGATGACTTCTCCAGTAGCAGGATCATGAATATCATACCACTCTTCAGCTTTTGATTTGATCAACTTGTTGTTAATGAACAAAGGAGTAAGGTAAGGCTCTTC
>JAJMFM010000011.1:47133-125111 GCA_030574875.1 Taiozyma peoriensis
GGGGGGGGAGTTTTTCCATCTATTATCAACTTCGATATAGAGTTTGAGGAGCAAATTTGGCACATTTTTTTTGTCACCCACTAAAACATTTTAGGTGATTGTAATTAAGGTGTATTGCAGGTTACAAGAGGAGCCCCACCGAGTTCTACCCCAGATTTTCGCTTTTTTCGCCATATCTTTCTCATAAAAGTGTAGTGCGGTGGCCAACAAGTAAGTGTTTTTTTTTTGGCTTTTCGCCCTACAATTTTTAAAACTTGAGAGAATGAACGATTGAGGTAAATCACTCAAATAATGATTTGTTGAAAAGTATACGTAAAATCGCTTATCTGACTTAGTATATAATCAGCGTTGTTCGCTTTCCGAAAATTTGAACTATAAAAAAAAAACAAAACTGGGTATAGCATAGCATAGAAGTTAGACCATTTTAGGCTAGGTGAGGTTGCGCACTCATCAAAAACATAGCGTCTTACTTACACTAAAGATAAACTTGTAACATAAAAACTATATTGTGTATTTGTAAATCCCTATGAACAAATACATAGAATCTTAATTGAAACCAAGAAGTTGTATCTCACTTCTCTCCATAATGAATGCAACTCATAATCCAAGTTCATAAATCGTAATGTGCGTAACTTATCATTCCCATAACCAATTTAAAAGTAATAACGTCGTAAAGGTCCAAAAAGGACTCATTTCAATTCACATTTCGTGATTGATCTAGACCAAAGATTGATCCACTATGCAAAGCTGAATAATTTTCAACGGCTTTGTTTTGTAGTTGTGAGATTGAGTAAACACCCAATAGACCAATTGCGCTTAGTCCTGCGGCTGAACTTATGACAGTTAGTCCCGATTTTAGCAGTGGAGTTCTAGATACGATGGCTAAAGCTGACATTTGTTTGATTGAAGGATGATCAAGAAATTTGTTCAATAGTTATCCTGAATTACTGTTTGAAGTACACCATTATAGAAAGAAACTACAAACCATATTACTAGCACAGAAATATATCACAGATTTATCATCAGTTTTATACACCCAAAATCTGATGATAATATCATGTGGTTTTCTTGAAATTATCTCATATCGTATGTCACATTTTTATATTTACCCCAGAATCCTTTGATATTATTTGCTGTGTAAATTATGCAAAATGAAGTGCGCTTTTAACGCCGAATGTGTGGGAATCTGGTGTTATTATTATCGTGGGGGCGCGTAATAAGGAATATATTTTATTAATAACTCCGAGTGGTATATATTTTGTTTTTGCAAAAGAAAAAAGCAAATTACGGGCAGTTAGTTCAATGGTAGAATAAGTGCCTTCCAAGCACTAGGCATGGGTTCGATTCCCGTACTGCTCATTTCCTTTTTTTTTAATTCAAGATTTCATACATAAGTATCGAACACAAATATAGAGTCTTTTACTATCTACAATTTTGCAATCACCTTCATAATGAAAAATGTGTTTTCCTTTTTAATGGAGTTCACTACACTTAAGCGACAGTGAAAATAAATAAGTATATAAATATAAGAAACGATCAGTTCAAGACATCTTTCAAGTTGAACTCACCAGAACCTCTATCTATTGGTTTTGGTTGATCTTTGCTCTCTTTCCAGCCAATCATAAACAAGACTCTATAAGTCAAGGGTAATGTACCATCTTCTTCTCCATGGAATTTAGAATAAATAGCTTGAGCAGCTATCAATAAATCACGGTGTAACGTATTGGAGGAGTTCATTATGGCATTGTTCTCCCCCATGAGCTGAATGTCTTCCAAGATTGTTATTATATCAGGATATCCAACAATGATTTCTTCCACATCAATCGTGACCAAATTGAACTTATTTTGCTTCAACAATGAACTAATATCGTTAACAGTGACTAAAGGTGAAACTCTAGGTGACATACCACCCCTTCTCTCTGACTCAGCCAATTGTAATGAAGTTCTTAGTTCGAAAATAGAATCCTCGCTAATCATGCTTGCTAAGAATAACCCATCTGGTTTTAAAAGAATGTTAAGTTTTCTTAAAACACCGGGTAGATCATTCACCCAATGTAATGATAAATTTGATATTATAGCGTCAAATGATTCTGGTTGTAATGATGGATGAATTAACGTCTCTTCGTCAACGACAAGTTTCTTCACATTGAGTTCCTTGTTGAAAGACTTGTGGTCCCATCTATGTAACATCTTATGCGAACTATCAGTCATAACAATTTCACCAATCTTTGACCTTACTAAATTTGTCTCTTCATCCAAACTGGACGCCAATTTATCTTCCAAATTTCCTGAAGAGCAACCAAAGTCTAAAACTTTGTTGAATTCTCTTTTAACAAATGCCAATCTTTCAATTGTCTTCCTTGCTACTTCATTTCTTAGATATTCAACCTGTTCTGAGCTTTGTAAACTTGCAGCTCGGTCTCGTTGCTTTAATTTGACATCTCGATCAAAGACTTCATACGGTTTGGCAGCAAACGAACGAAAGCCTTGCAGTTTATTACACAGGTTCAAATACGGTCTTTTCGTCACAAGCATCATTTCTGACTTCCAACAATCAGTCAAATTACACACACTTACACTATGGAGTTTTTTTTTTTGTTCAACATGTTCCTTTGTGTATGCCATTGCTGAAATTTAATATTGGCAAATTTCTTCCCCGGAAAATTTAATTAGTCTCGGGCCCATGTTCAAAAAAGTGAAGTTAAAATAGTCTGTGGTCTCTTCGAGACATAATACAAGGAGGTGATTGTTTCGCTAGCTTCTGTGTTAGCTCAATGATCAGAATAAGGAGCGTCAATGCTGTGAGTATTGGGCATCTATACTCAACATGTAGGCTTCTCAATCTAGGCAGTCACAGATTCAACTCCACAACGAGCTCCTCATCATTAACTATTCACTACCCAACGCTCAAATCAAACATTAAGCAATCACTAGACGAACTTCTTTTACGATATCCCTCTGAAAATCTTTTGGTGAGTGCATCAAAAGAATTTATGAAGACTGGAAGCTTAGGGCTTAATAATTTAGAATTAATTGCGCAAACACTTGATGATTCCAATGCGGTTGATCTGCTGCTGAACTTTATAATTGATAACCTAGAGAACAATGCTCAACAACCCACTCAATACCAACTGGAACTTCTAGCTGAAAAAATATGCACTCTCAATCCTGAATTTCGGACACTAATAAACTATAGAATACTTATAGACTCGTTGGAATCTCAGGACTATTTCAAAAGTGTATCACCATTATTTATATATTCAACTTACTATAAGCCTTTCATTACTTCATACAAAAGAGAAAATTATAATTTACGAATTAGCAATTTCTTGAATCTTCTGGACTTCATATCATCTAATCAGGTTAATAAAACAATATCTGATGACGACCTGAAGAACCTTAAAAAGATGTTTTACCCTACTCTGGTGGACACCATAAGGCATTCAATACTTATAGATGATCATGAACTGTCTGAGGAACTGCTAAATGTCTTTCAAAGCCAGTACGATGGCTTACCAGAGGATTATCACACTTTTTTTCATTCTGCACTGGAAAATTCATCATATACGATACTAGAAAGGTTACTTGTGGGTGACTTGAGTATAAATGCACCTGATATTCCTTTCTTAGAAAAGCAGGAAGCTTTGAAGGTATTATCGAGTAACGGATCCATTGATGCCCTACTGAAAATCTGGGACAATAAGGCTGTTTTAGACAGCAAAGGTGTTTCACTCCTCACAGATGTTTTTTTCAAAGATTTGGGAGTTCGAGATTCTTTCTTGCTGATAAACTATATGAAACCAGCAACAGTGGGCGAGCTATCCTACAAAGATTTTGAGTTTCTATCGACAGCACTGAGTGAAATGTTATCAGAGTCAAGCATTCAAAGAAAATCCTTTGATGCAATCGATAAGCAGTCTTTAAATAGGCAGAAAAAGCTCTCCATTCAAAGAGTGGATATATCCAATTTAATTGATAAAATTAATATTCTTAACGTGGATGAGGTGAACTCTGCTATTAAAACCTTATATGTGAACGTAATTCTCAAGTCGCTATCAACTATCACGAATACAACAGGTATTATCTACGCATTTTCTAAGTTACCTTTTGAGTTCTTTAATGATGATACTTTTGCCATTATATTTCATTCGTGCTCAAAGGGTGACGATTCTGTTGCAAGAACATTTCAGTTATTTCAAATTGCAAAGAAACTTCTTGGGAAAATTTCTGAACGCACCTATGAGCATTTATTCAAGATTTCCCTCTATGACCACAACTCTCAAACTATTTTGTACTACTTGGCAAATTATTTCGAGAATGCTGATGAGCTAACAGCAAGAATGAAATCCTTATTAAAAGAATTCTGTCAAGAAAAATCTATAGAGAACGATGTTATTCACAAACTATCAACCACCAGAAGTTTGGTCTTGTCCATGCATCTTTCACTTCAAAATAATCCTTTGTTTAATCCAAAGGATTTTATTAAGGGCACTATTACATCTGAATCACAACAAACCTCTGAAGAATTTATTCAATCGTATACACCATCTTCAAACTACACTTATGATATAAAGGAAGCTGATACTTTGAGGAGGTTGTTACAAGAATATAATTCATCTATACAGTAATTGCAGCTTCATACTGTTTCAAATCATTGATATCACTGCCCCAATCAACATCCCCTAGAATCTCTAGGGCCTTTGAATATCTTTCTGTACTTTCCAGTAGTGCTCGCTCGCCATAGATTGTATACAACTCCTCACTTGCCAACTTACGGACTCTCGATATCGGATGATTAATGGCAAGCCAGCAAATTCTAAGGTTTGCATCATTTAGGTTATATACTAATGACAAATGACCGAAAATCTTAATTCCATTGCTTAACCTCGTCATGTTTTGGGTGTTTAGTAGTAGATTGTAAACACGGACGTATAATCCCTTAACGTTGAAGTTATTTGGAATTTGGACATTTGATTGTAAAGCTCTTGATAAGAATTGAAGGCCAACTAGAATTTGTTTTGAAAATCTATTCGATCTAAAACTGTTACCTTTCAGATCCTTAGGATCAACTTTTAAGTTGGAAGCAATTTTTAACATGACCTCCTTTCTTCCTGCATCATCTAGCAGATAATTGTAGAATGTAATAAAGGATCTTAAACTGGATGAGATTAACAAGTCTGTGGCCTTTAGAGCACCAGCAGTAAAGGAGTACCCTTTCCAAAACTCAAGTGATGCTTCTTTGCTATCAGAATAACCATTTTTATAAAGATGCAAAAGTGCATCGAAATAATCTCCCAAATCTCTTGTATCAAATTGTCCCAGATCAGCTCCATTGAGTTTTGCCACCACACTAACAGCCCCGAATCTTAACCTATCAATTGGTTCTGCAGACAACCTCAACAGCTTTGGCATCATTACAGACTTTAGTCTCTCATCTTTGAAGATATTCAAGTTTTCGGTTATCAACTCCACCGTGGATATTCTAATCTTACTGCCGACATCACCTTGTTCTGAGATCGTATAGTCATCCAATTGATCAATTATCTTTAGCAAAACCCTCACCTCGAGCGTTGAAGTTTCCAAGTAGTCCGAGATCGATCTCAATAGTAACGCTTTCACGTTGGCATTGACCCTATCATTGTCCAGCAGTTCTAGTACAATATCAGATTTCACTCTGAAATCGGGTAAAAAGCAGACGGCACCGGTCGTGTTCAAATTGTTATTCCTCATATAGTAGAGCCATTTTGTCCAATATTCTTCTGAAAGTCTTAAAAATGGGGCAATATCTTTTAGTATGTTGGAGATATTGTCATTATCAACTCTAATAGCATCGAACAGATTTTCAAAAGTTTCAGGAGAAGGCTTATTATCTAGCTTTAACAGAGAGTGAAACAACTGCAGATAAGCCTCTAAGACAAATGAAGGGTCTTTATGATGATTAAGCTTTATTCCGCTGAAAACAGGAAGTATTTGGTTTAAAATAGAATCATCACTGGAAAGTGGAAGAATCTCGGAAATTCCAATAAAAACGTTGAACGTTTTCAAATGTGATTTATTTATCAGGGTTTGTAAAACACTGTTGATTGTAGTCTGAGGTTCATCGGAGAGAAGAATTGCTAATGATTTGGCACTCAACTTCACAAGATCACGATCCAGATTATTGATGTTTGAAGTCAAGAATTCAATAAACTTTTGCTTAAAATCTGGGAATATTTTTAATAATTTTGAAGGTATTTCCAAGTATGATTTCTCAATAGATCCAACATCTATAAAATCGAGCGTTTGTATTACAGATATACTTCTCTCTTGATTCTTGATATCCCCAGGATATAAGATGTCCCATGTTCTAGTCCCATGTCTCCCGATAAGCTCTTGTAAAGCAGCGGTTGAAGACCTTCTAATCATTATCTCCTTGTCAAAACAACTAACCAACAAAAGATTCATGAATACAACTTTGACAGTTTCTGGTTTTAGAGGTTCCGATATTCTTGACAATGCCCAAGCAATGTAATTTGAAGCATCACGTATGTTTGATCCTGATATATATGTGATTTGGGCTTGTTGGAAAAACAATGTCTTTTGTATTATCTTTGTTATACTTTCAATTTCGAAAATCATGTCTTGTGTCAATAACTCAGCAATTAGCAGAAGCTGACTGTGTATCAGATCCGAGTCCATTGTCTCGATGGATTCTTTCTCAAAGGTCTCTTCAATCTTCTCAAGTACGTCAAGCATCATCTCTATCCCTAGGCAATCATCAACGTTCATGATCAGCTTAGTGAATTTTCTAGCAAGTGTCATTCTAGTTTCTGTGCTTCTATTGGAAAAATTTCGATGAAAGAATTCAATGATGTCTTCAATTGCATCAAATTCATCTAGTTCGTTCAAAGATTTGACTAGCTTGGAATAAATCTTTGCTATTATATCAATTTTTGAATCGATAGTCTCAAGCATGTGTAAAAAATGATAAATAGTGGTAGAATAATCAATTAACTTCATATCAGCATCCTTCTGGAAACAAATATTCAAAGCCTGCAGTAGTCCCACTTGGGTGATCTCATCTGCATTTTGAAAATTCTCTATAATATCATGTATGAACCTTTCCAGTTGATCTTCGTTATCATTTCTCATTACAAAAGTTCCCAATAGTCTAGATCCCAACGGTTGTAATGGGCCTGATTTGTTCAGTTCAGATTGTGCAATTCTATAGAATTTATCCTTGATACTAGAATCAAAAGCATTAAGATCAAAGGGAGTCAGAGCTAAGACTATCAGCCAGCATAGTAGTAGATATTCTTCATGCCAGTGTAATTCATGGTCAAATCTATCAACAATGGATGAGATCAACTTTATGTCTGTTTTCATGAAATTTATGATTTTCTTCACTCCTATGATCTTACCAAATGTATAGAACAGTTCAGATATGAATGCTTTGTTAGTTTTAGGATCCAAGTATGATGATAATAAGGTGGAGATGTAATGGGTAAGCTTCTTGTCTAGTAACTGAGGACATGGTTGAAATTGGTGAATGTCATGTAATAAAGCGTGAATATCTGTTACAGAATCATTGGCACTAGCTATAAGGTCCAATTGCTGATCAACTCTGCTGTATAGCTCATTGGCTATTTTGGCAACCCTCAGTTCATCATTGTCCATTCCTAGAAAAGTCCTGATTTCCTTTTTCAGTAGGCGATATAATACTTCTGAGAGTTGTATGTATATATTTTGGTGATTGTTTTTATCTTTTTCGCAGTAGATATTTCGGGCCTGAATGAAATTTTCTAGTCACTTTAGGCAGAGATTACAGAGGGAGAGAATGGAAAACAAAAGACGAGGAAATAATAGCTCTACTTAAGACAACTGAATACACTCAAAACAGGTGAGAAAAATAGTATTGAAACAGAGAATGACTATAAAAGACAAAGAACACACGTTGAAAAAGACCCAGCTAATATACAAGCAATGAACAACTAAATGAACAATGAAAAGACAATAATGAAATGAAATAAACAATGACAGAACCCCATGACAGTACCCAAAAATGAAAACAATGAAATGTGATTAAAAGGTGTGTTTGTGTGTAGTTTAGAAGAGAAAAAGAGGAAATGCAAGATAGTGTTGAAAGAGGATATTGATCTGATTTAATCTTGAATACCTTTCCATTCACCTTCTTCCTCTTCAGCGACAGCTGCTTCGGTGGTTTGGCCCTCTTCTTTCTCTTCCTTTTCAGCTTCTTCGTCTTCTTCGCCATCTTTAGTTTCATCTTCATCGTTTGAACGAAGTTTCTTTCTTGGCCTTTCTTCATCTTCTGGTGGTGGAACGAACCACGGTATTTTACCTCTATTGAAATCGTTGATGACTAATTTGGCAATACCTTGCTCATCTGGTTCACCACCTTTCAGTAATCTACCATGTTTTCTTGCTAATATTTCTATAAATTCAGTGGCATTATTCCAACCTGAAATTTCATAGGTTCTCTCCAAATGTTTTCTTTCACATCTTTTTAAAACCCCTGGTATATACTGTTCAGCATGGTTAACATGTTCTACTCTAACAACACCTCTGAACAAAATCTCCTCTGAAGTATCCTTTGATGAAGGTGGTACAATACCAGGACAATCAATCAAGAAGATTCTCTTCATTAGAGTGATATATTGCCAAACTTTAGTTTCACCAGGGATAGGAGCCACAGTACAAACCTTTTTCTTTCTTAAAGTGTTGATAATACTTGATTTACCAGAATTTGGATAACCAATAAATCCAACAGATATCTGTTTACGATCTGAATGCAATGATGAAAATTGACGCAACAGTTGAATCAATGAACCTTTACCAAAAGAGTTGGTAATGGAGGCATGAAATGCAATAGTTGGGTGGGATTTGGATAAGTGTTTAACCCAGGCAGCCTATAATTTGAAATTCGTTAGTATATATAATTGAACTTCATGATAACCTTCTCATTCTCTCAAATTTTCAAGTTGTGATTCCAAAAAAAAAAGAAGTAAAAGCTATATATGAAAAATGGTTGTAAGAGTCTATACTACGAACATCATCCATTACTCTCGATCCAATTAAGGAAAGAGATTCAGAGTTCAACTCATTAGACTCTCAGTAATCCTATGTGAGTGTATCAAAACGACAAGGTTCACGAACCCAATTGTCCCAAAACGGGACGCTGAGTAGGCGGAAAACGTTATTCTTCCAAAGTTGTAACAGACTTTCTTTGTTGGTGGTTAATAATCAATGATGAAAATTCAAAAAATGCCTTGACTTAGATCTTTGGGTTTTAAAAAAAAAAGATAAATAATGGTATCACTTTTGGTAACTTGAAAGAATTTGGGTTAGTAGAATGGGAGGGGAAAGAGAGATTTAACATACTGCAACCCATGTTGGGACTAAATCACACTTGTTCAAGACAAAAATCAAATGTTTATGAGCAACTTCCTTCTTGATATACTGCTCGACGGATTCACATCTAGTTCCTAAAGGATCTCTTGCATCAAGGACATGAATAACAACATCTGAAGAATCAATAACTTTATACAATTCATTCCAAATACGTTTGGATTGACCCTTATGGAAAATGGCTTCTTTAGCTTCAGCACTCCAACCATCGGTATCAATATTACCCATTAGTCCTAGAGTAGAATCCAATTCACCTTTTTCTTCAAAATCAACTTTATCCTTTTCAGAAATTTGAGCTAAATCTTCTAAACTTGATACGGCAACTCTTGGTCTTTTACGTTGAGATTTTGGTCCAAATGCATGTTCATAAGTTTCAGTTTCTAAAATTTTGGAAGTTGGAGATTCTGTTGAATCTTTCTCATCTAATAATGACATTGGTAATTTGTTTCTTCTTAGTAAAACTTGATATGAATCTTTTTTTCTATCGCCTAAAGCTTCTCTAAAATGACTCAAGGCATCTTGCGATATGACTCTGGTGTTACCGAACCAACGACGATTTGGATCCACTCTGGCAGTAGGAGCAGAGGTATCTTGTAAAGCAGCAGCTTTTATGATTTCACCATCTTTATTACGAATAGCACGACCTTGTTTGTACATGTTTAAATGCTGTACTTTTTTAGCATCACGGTAGAAATTTTCACCCTTGACTCGCAGGTTACCATCCCTGGTATCATTCTCACGCACACGACGTGACTTTTCTTTCTTGTTTGTACCCATTGTCAATTGTGTTTTGTATTAAATAACAATAGTTCTGATCTAGTGTAGTTTTAAACAGCCTAGAGTAGTAGGAAAGAAAGGTTTAACGCAAAAAAAAAAATTTTTTCGCACAGTAAGCGAATTAAAAAAAAAAAAAAAAAAAAAAAATTTAAAATAAATCTTGAATTTTTACGAGGGCTCATCAAGTCATGTGATCAGTCCTCGGTTCTGACGCCTAACTAGGTCAAATTAAGCGATGAGTACTGAGATATTACATGATAGTGAAGGAAGTCAGTGTTTCAAAAGTATAGAGTTCAGTCAAGTTTTAGACCTACAAAGATGGTAATGGTATACATGTAGTAAAAAAGAGTTTTTATCAAGTTGTGAATATGCTAGTTGATCAAAAGACTTTGGACAATACACTATCTAACTTATCATTATTCTTTTCCTTGAGGTTCTGTGGTCCATCAGATCTTGTAGTTTTAACAGATCTTTGTTCAAATGTTCTACGAATGAGTTTATTCTTTGAATCATCGAAATCATCACCAAGCTGAGCTTTTTTCTTATTTTGAATGTTTTCAATCATTTTAGACTTTTCAACATTCTTAATGAAGGCTTTGTTCAATTTTTGAGCTTGTGATATTTCCATTTGTAGTTTAGATTGTCTGATTTCATTCTCTCTTGAGATTTGTTCCGTTAGATCAGCCCATTTAAAACCTGATAAATATTTAACATTCAGTATATCATCATAATAAAAACTACTCTTTCTACCACCTAGTATATTTCCATTCAACGTATCAGCACATATTTTGGCATCCTTTTTCTTTATGAATTCAGCCCATCCTTCTTCATAAGATGCCTTCTTATTACCACCTGATTTGACTCTTTGCTTATGTTTAACCTGTGCTTCCTTCTTAAGGAATAATCTATCAACTTCACCAAATCTTGCAAGTATTTGTCTCATTTTGGTTGGTTTCATATATGGAGGTATTTTAGATAGATATACAACACCAGTCTTACCCTTTGGCTTTTTGTTTTTAAGCTTGAGTAGTTTGGATTTTCTGTATAGTTCATTAATGTTTTTCTCTTCTTCCGTTTTCTTTACGTCTTTATCTCCTAAATCTTCATCCACTTTATCGTCGAGTTCGTCATCATTGTCATCATCTTCACTGTCCATGTCCGCATCTTTACTGAACGGATCAAAAGTGTTCTTTACTTTCAATTCAACTTTTGATTTTCTACTCTCTTGTACATCTTCCTCTTCATCTTCGTCTATGAAGTCTTCTTCATCTGAATCAAGAGATTTTTTACCTCCTGTGAAAAATTCTTCATCGCTACCCAAGTCACGACGGACGTCTTCATCGTCAGAATCAATGTTACCAATAAACTTATCCATGTTTACTAGGGATTGTATCTAATTTCTAATAGAGTCTCAGTTAAACAATATGGGTAGTTTGTAACTTATCAATGCCTAAAAGCTCTAAACAAAAAAAAAAAAAAAAAAAAAAAAAAAAATTAAAAACTTATTCCGGTGATGAGCTGGTCCGTGCCGCACAGCCTATAAACTCTACAACAAGTTTCAAATAAACAGTCTTTATTAAAGCTATTTGAATCGTTCAGTGATACTGTCAAAAATTTCTTGATGAAATGTCTTCAGTTGTGCATTATCAGCATTATTTGTCTTATCACTTCCATCAATCCATTGATATAATGGACGTTGAGAAAGTATTACATTAAATCCATCCATTCCATCAATGTCTTGTCTATTGGCTAACCTGAAAAGAGCTCTTCCATACATTAAACTATTCCATAATGAGAGCGAACTAGATGATGTTTTTTTTCATGTTAGCTTTTAAGCGGTAATCAAATCAGTCTCTAAAATATGAATTACTCACAATGTGATAAACACAATTATTGATGAGGCTAGAATCATCCATTTCAAGTATTCGGTACAATCTATGATATCTTCAACACCACCATCATATGATGGTATTCTCAATCTATTTTTAATCTTAAATAGCTTGATAGTGGATATCAGATATATGATACCAGATAAGAGTTGGAAAAATGATCCAGTTAAATGCAAAAGATAAGTGGGTTGATCAGGTGTCAATGTGAAGCCAAGCGGTATTGCAATGAAACATAACAACACCTTAAAGGAGTCTTGTTAGATCTATTCTCTGTTTAGTCTTGGTATAAAAACAAGTTAGCTTACTGTACCAATTAAAAGGTATTCTCCAATTAGAACGATAGAAGGCCGATGTTCAACCACGTCGAATGGTAAGCCTGCATAGAAACATACGTATTCCAAACAAACAAACAGCAAAAAGACAGTGAGAAAACGAGTTGATGGAGTTGTGGAACTGAGTGGAATAGCTGCATTTGGTGCAATTTGTTGTGATAACATTGGAGGGTTATCAAAAACGGGGAAATTGGAAGCATTGGCATCTTGTAATGCTTCTGATGACATACTGTGAATGGTATCTCTTATTCGATTTTTAGAAACCTATTTCTTCTTCTTGAAAAGACCCTGAAAGATTTAGGACTTGGCTATCATCCTTATTTATACATTTCCCTTTGAAATGATATAAACGCACTTTTGGTTTTGTGTCATGAATTTAAATTGGCCAAACTTAACCACATAAATTCCAAGCACTGATAAAACGGAAAAGGTTACTGAGATATTAATGGCTTAATTTTTCTCCCAAGGGCTCAATCTTAGGAATTGGTGGTATAAGTGGTTTATTCCCACTTGTCAATCTTTTGAAAACATCACGTTCAGTCTTACAAATCAAACTTTCCGATCTAACAACACCATCTCTTATCCAAACCCCCCAAGATCCCATCATATTGGCCATTAGAACATCAGTGAATAATCTATCACCAACCACTGCAACTTCATGAGGACCAGAAACGATTTTTTCAGTCAAGAAATAATTCATTATTTCATCATGACATCCAGGTTTTTTAGTCGAATGCCTTAAAACCGTTACACCTGTTCTTTCTTCTAAAATTTTAGCTTGAATATGTCCTTTGTCATCATTTGTACCAGCTGAATTACTCACTATTAGTAGTTTGGCATCTGGGTATTGTTTCCTAAGTTTAGTCCAAGTTTCCTAATCTCTATGTAGTTAGTATAACATAAATCAGTGGAAGAAGAAAAAAAAAAGAAGAAAAGAGTATCACTAACGTTATATTCGGGCCATACTTTATCATCATGAGCTTTGGCAAAGCAGTTGTCCTTATCCAAGACAATGGCCCTTATGTTTGGTTTATGATTGGGAAAAGTTAGCGGAATTGGGATCTTATCAAAAGATGATACCGTAAGGTGCGGTAGACATAGCTGAGGGTTCCATAGTAGTCTAAACACGTTCAATGTTGCGCTCACGTTCATTGATTATAACTCCTTTTTGTTGATACTGTTGCTGTTGCTGCTATTAATGGTGCTATCGCTGTAGTATCACTATAGTAATTGTTTCAGTACACTCAGTGCACTAACTGATGCCTAAACCCAAGTTACTTGAAAGATTTCTCGGAAAATATTGACCAAAAAGATGAGAGATGAGTTTCCAAAAGTAGACATGAAAGCTAATATTCTAGGCAGAGAAGCTAGTTTATTTTTGGCTGGAAGAAGCGCCAGCCCAGTAGCTTATTCTGGCGGTCGGGAAAATAAAAAATGTGCAAACTTAGTAGTTAAAAAAAAAAAACTGTAAGCAAAAAGAAAAAAAAAGTTTTAGCGTTGTCCAAAAACTCACTAAAAACGCATTGGGCCAAATAAAAAAAAAAAAAAAAAAAAAATATTCTGGAGTAGAAAAGCTTGAATTGGAAGGTTTAATCAAAGCTTTAAAAAGGTTAATCGTTTTGCTGGTTTCAATTATTTATTTGGTTATAGACTTTATACTAAGACTGTTCCAATTTGGTGTCAGTTTACTACTTAAGTAGAGGTAAATTTGTCAAGTTGGTAAAATAATCATCTCCAATATCTTGAGTCATTCATCAAAACATAAAAATCATACAAACAGACGTAATAAAGAACGATGAGTTCGAGATCTCAAGATAGGTCAAGAAGGCCCAAAAGATCCACAGCGTCACAAAATGATGGTAAGAGTGCGGGAAATAGCGGTAGTGCCTCTTGGAATAGATCATTCACCAATGAAACCAAATCAGATGCCAATTCTCAAGATCTTGATGAATTCAATGAACTAGTCAATTGTGTCATATGTGCTGAAAAGATTCAACATGCTGCAAAATCACCTTGTAACCATACAACTTGTCACTTGTGTACATTCCGTCAAAGGTCACTGTATGAGAAGAAAGCTTGCTTGATATGTAGAACGGAGAATGATAAGGTGATATTCACTGAAGAGTTGGAAAAGGAATATAGTGATTTAAACAATCAAAAGTCAATTGTGAAAACTGATGACAAGTATGGAATTGGTTTCACATCACAACGTTCATATGATGATACAATATCACTGTTGATAGACAAATGTCAGATATGTAATACTGTTACATCTGACTTGAAAGAATTAGGAGACCATTTGAAAAATGAACATGACAAATTTTTATGTACCATATGTTCAACGAATAAAAAGGCATTTGCCATAGAGTTCAAAATCTTCACATATAAACAGCTACAATCACATTTGATTAAAGGTGATGAAAGGGGTTTCAATGGTCATCCAATCTGTAAATTTTGTAAAGGAAGAAGATTCTATTCAGAGGATGAGTTAAATATTCATCTTAGACAAAACCATGAAAGATGTCATGTTTGTGATCAGTTGGATTCATCAAATCCACAATATTTCAAAAATTATGATGCTCTAGAAGATCATTTTAGAAGAGATCATTTCATTTGTAATGTTCATACCTGTCTTGAAAAAAAATTCGTTGTCTTTGCTGATGATTTGGATTTACAAGCTCATATGATTGGTGAACATAATGGCAACTTTGGTAATAACTTCGTGTTGGGTAATAACAATAATAATAGATATCATTCCCAATTATCAACTTTCCGCTCAAGTTCAACCACTTCAAATGGAAGATCCAATAGCAATAATAACAATAATAGTAACAACAGTGCGAATGGTGGTGAGAGAGTTGATTCTTTGGATACTAAGCGTATGCGTCTCGAGGAAAGAGCAAGACATTATCTAAATTATTCAACTCCTCAATTCAGAGATTTCTTGAAATTGAACAACAATTATAGAAATGGGACTTTAAACGGTTCAGACTTAAAACTAGCATATCAAGAATTATTCAAAGAAAACACAAAAGAAGACATACATTTATTACTATATGATCTCTCTGAACTGTTTTCAAAAGATTCGTTTCAACATACAGAACTTACCAAACTGGTGAAGAACCATGAACAACAACATAAAACTGAAATTGATTTCCCAGAATTACCAGGTTCATCATCTTCACTATCAGCTTATGGTACATCTTGGAACGATAACAATAACAACACTAGACAATCGAAGAAACAACAACAAAAGAGAACTTTAGATGAACAGTTCCCTTCATTACCATCTGGTAGATCAACTCCTACATATACCCCTGTCAACAACACCGTACGATACAAAACAGTCATCAAAGAAGCAAATAAACCAATAAGAACTGTGAAAGTGAATTCCGGTACCGCACAACCAAATTATGTACCAACCTATTTATCAAATTCAGCAAGCTCATCATCTTCATCGATTAAATCATCTAAACCTTCTACTGTCACTCCATTAAGTGACAATCAATTTCCTGAACTACCACAAATTACATCAAAGAGATTCATACCAAGGGTAAACCCAATTCCGAAAGGTAATGGAGCTTGGGACTCTGGGAACAATTCTGCATCAAGTTCAACTTATGATTTAAATTCCTTGGATGATTCATTGCCAACAATTGGCAGTGGTAATTCTTCTAGTTTCAAAGGGAAAAGTAAAAAGAAAAAGCAAATCCTCTTTCAAATGGGTGGTAAATAGATCATTCTCGTTACAGTGGGAATAGAAAACTTATAGAATATTCAATTTCTTAATCGTAAAACCTCATGTGTATTAAACAAACCGGTCGAACCTTCATTTCAACGGTAACAACGACTGCTCTAATAGCGCTTGACGACACAATGGACATTCTGGATGTTCACGACTCCAATCAGATATACAAGACCAACAAAACACATGACCACATGGAGCACAACTTGGATTTGTCATATATGAAAGACACAACATACATTTTCTAGAATTCTCTGGAATATATCTCAATTTCTTTGGATCAGAAAGATCAATATCCTCTGAGTGTATTGAACGTGGCACACCTGTCAATTTCTCATTTGAGTTGGCAATTTGATCCAATTTCTCTATTTCACCAACTGTATCATCACTATGCAAAAGCTCACTTAATTTTTTAACAGTTTTGAAGAAAATCTGAGCAAATATAATCCCACCTAATAACTCGTAACCACCATTAGATACCTCATTCTGTTTATCAACCTTATGGCCAAAGGCATAACGCAATCCAAACACTCTTTTAGATAGATTATAATAGGATCCACCAAGATAAAATAATGCAAGATGAAAGTTCATCATCGAATCCAAAATGCTAGAATATGATAGGCTCGCCAATTTAGCCAACCACGTCTTTTTCTTATTAGTTGCCTCTTGGTTGTCATTATCACCTCCAAACTCCTTTCTTATATATTTCGTTATGAAGTATGGAAGAATAGCATATGATAAAATAAATCCTAGCCTTTGTAATAACTTCGGTATACTCCTTCCGTTCTTATTCACATAGATTAAATCCGTATACTCCTCTCCAAGGGTTCTGGTCCCTATAAGTGTTGTCAAAGATAGATAAAGAGCCTTCGCTAGTACTGTTAGTTCCTCTGGATGTGTATGTACGAACCGTTGGCCTGTTTCTAAGTTAGTTTCAAGTTCATCATATTTATTTATCTAGATAAGAGAAATGGTAACTTACCTGTAAACAGTTGAATTGTTTCTTGTATCTTTCCTCTAAGTACAGACTCAAAGTATGAATCCTTCTGATGAGCTCTTACTGTTTAAATTAGTTAGTATTGAAAGTCCACAATTGCAGCTGAGAATACAAAAATCATAATAAAAATACTTACCAATGTTTGGGGCATCTGCAAAAGGTAGCACCTGAATTCTCTTCGAAGAAGGATTCTTCTTACTAGACGTCACGGGTACAGTCTCTGCCATTGCCTTGTGTATATGTTGCCAGTTCCTCTTTCAAGACAAACGTATGGTCAAAGGTGTTGTCAAGACAATTTTCCATTTATCTTTCCCCATAGTATACCCCATCAATAACACTTAGTTGTAATTTTGGCAACTTTTACTCTCTACTTGATTTTATCTTCGGACCGAATATTGTTATAAAACTCCCCATTCAGAAGAATACCTAATTGAGTAATTACAAACAAGTCAAATATAATACATATCAATTATATCAATTATTGTTTAGCGTAACTATTTACAGATACTTGATCACCTTTGCAAATTAGGAGGAGCGTTCAATGGAGTTCCACTCGTATCAATGATGTTGTATAAGAAATCATCTAAAAATTGAGGCCCAGTTGCATCAAAGTTGTTTAAACCGGCGACATCTTTCAAGAAATCATCAGAATTGGAATCTGATGAGATCTCAAATCCCGAAGAAGTTCGTTCACTGCCTTTCTCAGGAAGACTGTCAAATTTAGGAAACAACCAATCCTTGTATCGCAAAATGCTTTGATAGTTCTCTTGGTTATTTACTTTTGACTCCTCAAGTTGGGTAAAGGATTCAGCACGGCTTAAGGCTGAACTAGAAGCATTTACCTCTTCGGCGTCCTTTGGTTTAAGTGCGGTAACGTCCAACATGCTTTGTAGAGTTTCTGAATAACGCTTTGATGGTGTATCAACTGCACCATATGCAGCCAACATTTTGATAGCAGAGTTCATCGCTTGTAGCAACATAGCCTCTGAATTAACCGAACTTTCTTCATCTTCTTTTAAGATATCATCGTCAATACCTTTGAACCTTAGTAGTAGTAAGAGCCCAATGATTAGTCCAGCATGAAATGTACATGAGATTAAACTCAATGGTTTAAAAGGGTGAATGTTCTGATGATAGACATACTCAACAATTTTAATAATCAAAAGACTTGATTTGATACAAGACTGATAGAAATTTTCTAAATGTACTAAATTTTTGGAAGATTTATCATATCTCACCAATCCTAGCTTCTTCAAAATTATGAAATGGAAAAATGGTCTAGCCAATAAAATTATACCATGTAAGTGACATATATGTGGTAAGAAATATCTATGATCCACTGGTCTAGCATAGTTTTCTGGTGTTATCGGCTTAATTGGATTTTGTAAAGAGTGCAGTTTAAGTTCAACTGCTAATTTCAAGGCTAATTTCAAACTAATTGATGGATTGAAATAAACTTTGGATAGAATTTTACCGTTTAATAGACAGATTTTCAACAGTTTGTTTTGGAAATCTTGAATATTATCAAATGACTTAATATCATCCCAATCTTGATCATTTATGGTCATTGGTCTACCAAGATGAATTGATGATAACCTATCCATGATGAACAAACTTCTAAACAACTTTCTTCTGTGCAAAACATAAGCAGAATCTTTAAATGATTCGTTAACGTATTTTCTATTCAATCCCAAAGATTGAGCATATCTTATAGAGGAACCTAGTTTAATCCATGCAGTATTTCTCTTACCAGTAAATTGATGAAAGAAAAACAGTAACAAATACGCCTCAACTAGCCATAGATTACCATCTTCATTTCTATGCAAAATCAAATTAGCAGATTCTTGAAAAACATGAGGATCAATAAATAATTCAGCTGGGAATGGGAACAATTTTCTTGAAAGTTCAACTTGGGCATAAATGGATGCTATGGCAAAGACTAAGTTTATAATACACAAATCCTTTGGTGAGACATTGGTAGGATTTGAGTAAACTCTATTTAAATGAGTCTTAACAACCTCGTCATCGATGATATAAACAACATTATTAGCGTTGTTCAAGTAAGTCTGCAATAGATACTCAGCATATTTTCTATCTGGTAATTTATTAGAAGCTTCGTGATGTACGTTGGCTGGAGGTGCCTCAACCATGTTGAACTTATCAGGATCTTGTGAAAACTTATTAATACCAAGAACTTTTTGAAAGACTTTTCTACATTGAAGTAGATAGGAGGTTGGTGAACTCTCACCCATATAGCACAGGTTCCCTAATTTGTCGAACAAAATCCTTGAATTTTGACCATCCTCAGTCGATGTGATAGCTTCGTTGTAGGTTTCATCGTTCTCATCATGATTTATTCTTACAGGAAACGACATTAAAGGTTGCAATGTGGATGGGATATGAGACTGCTGTGAATCGTTATAAGGTGGTTTGAGACTATTCGATTCGGCAACCTGTGATTTTGATCTTCTCGTCTGAGAGGGCTGCTTCTTGTGTTGTTCTGGTCTTTGTTGAGAAGAAGCTGTTACTGAAGCTCTCTGTGTTGCTTGTGACAGTGACTGTGCCAACGGTTGCGATAGGGACATATTCAGATCATGCTGTTGCTGCTGCTGCTGTTGCTGCTGCTGCTGTTGCTGCTGCTGTTGCTGCTGCTGTTGATGCTGCTGTTGCTGCTGCTGTTGATGCTGCTGTTGCTCAGTCGTTTGCAGAAGTTCTACCTGTTTCCGTTGTTGCTGGGCATATGCATGTGCTTGAGTAGGTGCAGCATGTGGTTGTACTAGTTGCTGCTGCTCTTGCTGATTGTAGTTTCCTATTGGAGAATGTTGATGCTGTACATTACTTGGATGCTGCTGCTGGTATTGGTGTTGTTGGTATTGTTGTTGCTGTTGGTATTGTTGTTGTTGTGGATGTGCTACTTGAGGCGAGTAACTCAAATTGTTCGGATGATATTGCCTCTGATATGAAAGATTGTTCGATTCATGGTTGTATGGGTTATGTAAAAAATTAGTTTGAGGTTGCGGTTGAGGCTGTATCTGAATACTTGATGGCGAGGGCAGTATATTATGCTGACCACTTTCATTTGTGGTGTGTATTGGAAGAGGATATGATGTATCACTAGGTTTTGTGAAATTATTGACTGTATGATTTGAGCGACCCCGTTGATATTGAGGCTCTGATTGTGATGAAACAGGTGACAATCTAACAGATCTTGCATCGTTTTCAATCAACGACTTGTGATGAGTGCCCAAAGATAAACTATTAGATACTGGAATTGACATTTCTATCGCTGTTAATGATGATGGAGTTGATTCAAGTTGTGCTTTCTTTCTCTCTTCTAATTCTTCCCTTGATGGTCTTAGCACTCTTTTGTCAATGGCCGTGTATTCGCATTTAAAGCTTCTTGCTGAACATAACACACATGGTTGTAACCCATTACACCTTTGCTTCCGCTTTTTACAACTATCACAAGCTTGAGCCACTTTTTTCCTTCTTTCTGGGGATATTATTCTCCGTTTTTTCTTCTTAGCAGATGAGTTCGTTAGTACAATGCTGTTATGCTCTGGCGATAAGTGTTGATTATCTAGACTCATAGTCTATATTTTGCCTCTTGCTATATTTAATTCAACAGATATGGGTGATACAGTAGGACTGGGGCTCAAAGTATCAAGTCACTAGCGAAATTCTGTGCGTACAAGGGAAAGATCTAATGACTCTCCCAGGAGCGCTGATAAACGTTGTTGCGGTTATGTCTTGTGGACCTTAGAGAACACCTTGGGCACTTATAGGGATTTGATATGATAACTGAGGTAACAATTCACGCGCTGTTACTGTTATTCTTTTTGTCTATTGTTTGATTTGTTTGGGAGTCGAAGATTTACTTAACAATTAAAGTGCCTTGAACAATTTATTGAAAAGTCTTATAAAATTAAAGTACATATATTTTATGTCTTATTTTTCATTCTTTCCCTCGCAGATATGAAATTCCTAATTTCCTCTTTTTGAAATCCTTTTGGGCATCTCGGTTTGATCGTCGGATATATGACCTTTGTTTCCTCTACTATAATATTCAAGGGCTTTCGTTAATAGTCATAGTCTATTAATATAAACCTACTTTGATGAATTATAGAATCAGGCTTCAAGGTTTGATGCCTCAGGCGGGTGGATGTGCCTAGTCTCCTTAAAATTAAGGTGAAGACTTGAAATTTTTGATTCTTGAGGTCTAAGTCGGATTTTGAACTTGGGGTTGCAGGTGAAAGAGTCACAAGCGAAGTCAGAGTTAAAGTCAAAGTCAAAGTTCAGGACAAAATAAAAAATTCCATCCTTATAGTAAAATTAATTATTGCACTAATGCTTCCACAATGTTCGAACATCGATAGGACCTGATTGCTTATTGTTTACGACCGTTTTTTTTTCGGGCATACAATTGTATTGTCTCTTTTCTCGGCAGATCTCTAATAGATACTGTCAAATTTCTGGATTTGTCTTCATGTTCTGTACTTAATTGCGATTGTGATCGGATCTTGTTAGTTCCAATCCCCTGTTTGACTAGAACCAACTTATTCAAATGCTATAGCAATAATTGTGAAGTCATAAAATCATAGAGCCATCCCAACTGATATTTGGATTACTGTCTGTTAACTTTAAGTTTCGAACATAATTCACCTTGACTGAGCGCAGCGATTTGATTACGTAATCTTTAAAAGCCAAAACTCAAAAGCTAAGTATAATAAAATACAGTTGTCAATTTGTCTTCATCTTACTGAAAAGGTGGTCATGACTCATATAACTATTATAGTCTCTTTTCTTTTCCCTTTTTTCTGATATTAATGTGAATTAGTTGAAGAATGCTATATATAGTTGGCTTTACTCTATATTTTTTTCCCCGACTTTTTATTATTTCCTGATCTTAATGTGTAAATTAGTTGAATAAAATTATGGTACAAAAGTCCACTCAAAAATCCTATCAGGTTGGTTTTAGTTGCTTAAGGGTGACCTGAAGAGATGAACTGGACTATAAAACTATAAAGTTGGTTTTACACTATTTCGGTTTTATATAATTTATATAGAGTTTTTATCCAACTAATACACATTTAAGATCAGGAAAAAAAAAAAAACTTCCCATGGTTAAATAATAGCGGGAAAATTCCTAATAGATCTATATATAACTATCTAGTTAAAAAAAACACCTATTTAGTGTAAAACAAACTTTATGGCTTTTTAGTCCAGTGTACCTGTAAGCACCTTAATAGATGCCAGGGAAATTTGGTGGACACTCAATCTTCTGTAATTAATGAGTTTGTACATTCAGTCATAATAGTTATAATAAATATATATGGGTCTCTTGTTTGAATTAACATGCCACTGATATTCTGAACCTGTTCATAGCCAAATTTGACTATTGGCTGTACGCTATATCGTCGGGTCTTCCTATATAGAAGTTTCCAACTAATAAACATTATTAGGAAAAGAGAGAAGAGGTTCCGTAGAGGATAAGTGTATTAATACAGATAACTTTAATTGATCTCGTCAAAAGAGTTGGTAGAGATTTAACATGACGAAGCGAGCTTTTACAAATTTTTAGCCATTCTGTTCCAGGTCTATTTTATATTGAACTTCAAGGTCAAAAGAGTGGTGATCTAACACAAAGTGCCATTTAATATATCCCAAATACTACAGTTTTCATTCCATTCTTATCGATGATATTCCTTCTTGGTATTCAGCTTCTAGAGATCGGATGTTTTTGTGGTAGTGACAAACTTTTTCCCCTGATCTTAATGTATTAGTTGGATTAAAATTCTATACCAATTATACCAAACTCATATAGTGTAAAGCCTATTCTGTTGAGTAGTCTTGTCAGGAACGATATTTCCTGGAGTCTCCGCAAACCTGAGTGTAATATGAACCGCGGTCCATGGGCAGACCCTCGATCCGAAATACAAATATCAAGTGACGAAAATTAGAGTGAAATTGCTTCAGGTTTCAGGTTTCTGCCTTCTCATTGCTAAGCAGGTGTCTGGAATAAGTTTTCAAAAATTTTCCGTGTCGTAGGAACTGAATCACTAACATCGGAATTTTAGTAATTCTTTTTCACCCTACTGTATCAGATGGTGAATCACGTACTTTTAGAGGGAAAGATCTCAAGAAGTGTTAAAATCGTACCAAAAGTAGAGCCAATTGGACTTGAAGTAATTGTATAAACCGTTGACATTTGAGTGCTTATTCTTATATGGTCTGATACTGTGGTTTGATAGCAAAAATCTTTAATATCGAATCATTAGTGAATCTCCGCCAAATGATCGATAAAATCTTTGGTAAACCCTTTCAGTTTCCCCAGGTGGCAACCCACAGGTAGAACTCACAATAAGCTGGAGTTCCCCAACATCATAAGATGCTGGGGTTAATACCCCACGCACTTGGTCAATAAAAAATTTCCGAACACTTATTCAGATGCAACCCTTACGCCTAAGGAGAACTAAAGGTGGGCTGACCGCCGTGCATCTATTACAGTATTTGATGGGTACTTTGATTGTTTAACGTATATTGTGTATACGCAGATGTAGACAAACACTGAGACATGGGATATTTTGGCCAAGGAACAGCAATCTTTGATCTAATTGGTCAAGTCTTTTAACACTACTTAAAGTTTTTGGTCTAGGGCATTTATATTTCTTATTTTCAGCAAAGCGGTATTGGAATTACAGACTGCCGTATAACGGATTATTCATATTTTGTCAACATGCATAATATGCACAAGTTTTTCCGGAACTAAATTTCCTTCTAACCATTTTTTAAAAAGAAACGAGACTTTCTTGTTGAACTGTGACGTTATATCATATTAACCCCCAAAATTGAGTTCGAAATTTAAAAATTATTTTAAAGTTGGTTTTTGACAATCCTTTTTTCCGTGGGATTTTCTTCATAGAGATGGAAGTGATAGGTTTGCTATACCCAATTCCACTGAATTTAATTGTCCTCTTTTTCAGATACTCGATAAAGTATGCTAACTCTCTCTTTCTTTAGAGGTGCAAACTATATGTTTTACAATCTAATGGCTCATATTTCACGTTCAAACGTTACCTCATATTGTCCTGAGCACGACGTGAAATATTTTAACGGAATCTGATGGATATCTCTTGGACCGGCTTGACCAAGAATTTTTTTTTTTTGCTGACCTGACAAATATTTAAGATGCAGGTAGTTAATCCGTGTTGCGTGTTAATTTTGAAAAGCTTTCGATCTGAATTCTGGTCCATCCAACACACATAATTTTAGATCTTTAATGAAGGCTCATAGAAATTTGATTGCGGTAGTCAACAAACTTTCAGGGTTGTGATTTGTCTGGCATTACACCATTCTGCTTACTTGTGATACGAGTTGTTTTGAGTTTCTGAGATGAAATTACACCAAATTAGAGGGAAATCAAATGCTGGAAGTAGTCGACGATCCGGAAAAACTTTTCACAAAGATCTGCGGGTGGTGTGTTTTAACCAACAATTTTAATGACGGCGGCAAAGTAATATGTACTCAAAATGGGAACTCTGTAATAACGCATGCTAGAATAGCATGTTATTTGATAAATTTCCACTTCCAAAATCAATCGGCACTGTAAACTTAACTTGAATTTAAATGTACGCATCACTTGTCCCATGGGGTTTTTGGAGGGGGACGTTGAGATCACCTTCACTCTCACAGTTTCAACTACGGAAAAGAAAAGTATAAAAGAGGTGAGTTCCTCTCTATATTCTCGATATTTTATTTTAGTATTATAATTCTTTCCAATCTTCAAAGTTTTAACTTTTATAAAATTAAATAAAAATGGCTGCACTTATAGAGCAACAACAAGAAACAGTTGGTCAAGAGGAAGTCTTATCCTCAGGTGTCCTAACACCAGCTTCCAACGAAAGTGAATTGGAAAAACACAGTGACGATGATCACAACGATGTCACTGAAATTCCAGCTAAACCAGCTTCAGCTTATCTACTAGTATCAGCTTTATGTCTGATGGTCGCCTTTGGTGGTTTCGTCTTTGGTTGGGATACTGGTACCATTTCAGGTTTTGTCAGTATGACCAAATTCAAAGAGCATTTTGGTCAAATTAACAGTGAAGGTGAATATTACTTATCGACAGTTAGAACAGGTTTAATCGTTTCTATCTTCAACATTGGTTGTGCCTTCGGTGCTGTTTTCTTATCAAAAACTGCTGATATGTATGGTCGTCGTGTTGGTTTAATGATCATGATGGTTATTTACATTGTCGGTATTTTGATCCAAATTACCGCTATTAGCAAATGGTACCAGTATTTCATCGGTAGAATTGTCTCCGGTTTAGCCGTTGGGGGTATCGGTGTCATTTCTCCATTATTCATCTCAGAATCTGCACCAAAACATATTCGTGGTACTTTAGTCTCATCTTATCAATTGATGATTACTCTAGGTATCTTCTTAGGTTACTGTACTAACTATGGTACCAAAACTTATGACAACACTGCACAATGGAGAATAGCTTTAGGTCTATGTTTCTTCTGGGCTCTACTAATGATTGTTGCTATGGTCTTCATGCCAGAATCTCCACGTTACTTGATCAAAAATAACCGTTTAGATGAAGCACGTAAATCACTAGCTTACTCCAACAAAGTCTCAAGAGATGATCCTGCTATTTTTGCCGAAGTTGAACAAATCAATGCTAGTATTATCAGAGAAGACTCTGCTGGTAAAGCTACTTGGGGTGAATTGTTAACTGGTAAGCCAAAGATTTTCTTCCGTGTTATGTCGGGTGTTTTCATCATGTCTTTACAACAATTGACTGGTAACAATTACTTCTTTTACTATGGTACTACTATTTTCAACGCTGTTGGTTTAGATGATCCTTTCCAAACCTCTATCATTTTAGGTATTGTCAATTTTGCTTCTACTATCATTTCACTATACACAGTTAACAGATTAGGTGGAAGAAAATCATTATTAATCGGTTGTGTTGGTATGATTGTCTGTTTCGTTATTTTTGCCTCTCTTGGTGTTACTAAATTGTATCCAAATGGAAAAGACCAACCATCTTCATCAGCTGCCGGTAATGCTATGATTTTCTTTGCTTGTATCTACATCTTCTTCTTTGCTACCACCTGGGGTCCATGTGCCTTTGTTGTTGTTTCAGAAATCTATCCAATTAGAATCAAGTCAAAAGCTATGGGTTTGGCTACCGCTTCCAATTGGTTATGGGGTTTCCTAATTTCCTTTTTCACTCCATTCATCACCAAAGCTATTAACTTCTACTATGGTTTTGTTTTCACTGGTTGTTTGATCTTTTCCTTATTCTTTGTTTACTTCTGCATTCCTCACACCAAAGGTTTATCATTGGAAGAAGTTGATGACTTGTACTTAAACGGCATTAAAGCCTGGGAATCTTCATCTTACGTTCCAGAGAAACGTTTCACCCAAGAACAAGCTTACACCAAAGCTAAGACTTCTCAATTAGAGAACGCTGAAGCTGAAACCCATTCACAATCCGCATAATAACGTTCAAATACCTCTTATGATTTTACGAACTTTCTTTGTCTCTTTTAATACTCACAGTAAGTGAGGGTTTCCATATACATGATCAACTTATACATAGAATAATTGAATTAATAGAATTAGAAAACTAAACTTAAACCATGTAGTGTTGCGTATTAATTAATGATAAATCTGGTCATAAATATCAAAAGGCTGTGAGTCACTATTGTTGTTTGATTTATATGTTGAAAAATTATCTTTTGCTTTTGCTTTGTAATCTTTGTTCTGGTTGAAAGACAGCAGCAATTGTTCTATTGTTTGATCACCATGGTAGTTGTATACAGGCGAAGGCGATAATGGAGCGGAATTTTCTGAAGTAAATTGAGAAAGAGCAGTTGAGATGTTTGACTTGCTTGGTTGAATTTCAATTCTAAACTGATCAACATTGTAAAAAGAATCTGTTGAAGGATAGTAACCTTTGAAGTGATAATTGTCCTTTGGTGGTAGACTAGGATTGATACATTCAACACTCTGAGAGTTGTTGGAATTACTTTCGTTGGTTATTTTGAAATCAGGAGATATCCTTGATTTGACAAGATTTTCCAGAAGATGTAATTGCCCATTTAACCTAACAACTTCCTGTTCAAATTTTTCTATTTTTAAATTGTAATCTTTACATTTGACAGACATATAATTATTCAATTCTAGAACATTTTGAATCAAGTTCCTATCAAGAGCTAGTTGTTCATTCAACTTTTGTACAGTGGTCGAATGATGATCCACCAATCTTTCCCACTCATCTATGGCAACATTTGGTCTACCTCTAACAACAGCCTTCAAGTAGTCCGCGGAATAAACATCAGAGTAATACTTTGGAGTTTCTGAGGCTTTATTGATCAACGTTTCAGTTTCCTTCACTAGATCGTCCATACTTGACTTATTCCTACGTTGTTGGCCTGCTCTATCATCAAAGAATAACTCGTGGTCATTATATGTTTTGATCAACGAGGGAGATCTATAACTGGATGATTTTCTCACAGTAAGATCATGATCATTCTCATTTCCAATCATTTTCTCCACTCCTTTCTCAGAAGGCGTATCAAAGGTCTTGACAAAAGATAACTCTTTGTTAAAAGGCTTTGTAGGTGTATTAATCAAGCCCTTTGCTTTTGATGTGGAAGATGGTCTCGAGGTGTATTTTGAAGTTTTAGCTGGACCTGCCCTTATAGTACCATAAGATTCAATATCAACTGGATTCCCTCTTGAGGAACGTTGAATGAAAGAGAAGGTGGGTTGAGCATAGCTTGGAGTCTTTAAAACATTGACATCCTGAGATCCTGATGATTTTGGGCCTTTGGCAAAGTAGTTATCAATTTTAACATTAGATTGACCAATACAAGATAACCGATGGCTTGAGCTTTTTCTGATACCAAACTCTGAAGTCATCTATATTGCTGCAACTATCGACCAAGAGTATCTTTGAACGACAGTATATTCGACATTCTTCTGAATTGACTCTAGGCTGTTTCAAAAAGAACCAGAAATTTCTGTACATCTCACATTTTTGCCCTGAACCCTTTGTGTGCTTCAATGTGCTTTTTGTGTCAAAAAGAAAACTTCTGAATTAGAAAGATAAATTGTGAAATTTGTGAGAATCGAACTCAGAGCTTTTTTACATTTTTATCGATTGATCTCGGAAAGAAAAAAAAAAGATTTGTTTCGCGCACATTTTTTTTTTTTTTTTTTTTCAATTTTTTTTTCCTGTCTCATCTCACTACTAAGAAAATCCACAAGACTCATTCATTCCTGGAAGAAGATAAAAGTGTAGACTTCACATTGGACATCAATAGGCTTTGACTGCTGAATGTTCAAGAGACAGGTACCTTATTTATCAAGATTATCTAGTTGC
Source organism: Taiozyma peoriensis (assembly GCA_030574875.1). Classification (NCBI taxonomy): domain Eukaryota; kingdom Fungi; phylum Ascomycota; class Saccharomycetes; order Phaffomycetales; family Wickerhamomycetaceae; genus Taiozyma; species Taiozyma peoriensis. The sequence goes on from JAJMFM010000011.1 coordinate 75,677, forward strand.
ATTCTCACTACGCGAAGTATATCAAAGAACAGTTCACTTTGTTTGAATAAGTCTGTTATCAATTTTAATCAGACAAAGAAAATGGCTTCAACTTCAGCTATTTCATCAGCTTTAGAAAAGCTTTCCATCCAAGAACCAAAAACTTTTGAAGGTTCTTTTCCAAAACACAATGCTGTTGATCTTTTGCGTAACTATATCACTGAAGAGTTGACCAAAATCTCTGGTGTTGATCCATCTTTAATTTTTCCAGCTTTGGAATGGACTAATACTTTAGATCGTGGTGATTTGTTAATTCCAATTCCAAGATTACGTATAAAGGGCGCTAAACCACAAGATTTGGCTACTGAATGGGCTGAAAAATTCCCATTGGGTGATTATTTATCTAAGGTTGAAGCAAATGGACCATTTATTCAATTTTTCTTTTCAACAAAATTTTTGTTCAACGTTGTTACCAAAGATATTCTAAGTAGAAAAGAACAATATGGTTCTCTCCCAATTGGTGCAAACAAAAAAGTTATTGTTGAATTCTCATCTCCAAACATTGCCAAACCATTTCACGCTGGTCATTTACGTTCCACTATTATTGGTGGGTTCTTATCCAACTTGTATGAAAAGTTAGGCTGGGATGTTGAACGTATCAATTATTTGGGTGATTGGGGGAAGCAATTTGGTTTGTTAGCAGTTGGTTTTGATAGATATGGATCCGAAGAAGCTTTGAAAGCAGACCCAATCAATCATCTTTTTGAAGTTTATGTTCAAGTTAACAAGGATATTGAAGCTGAAGGTGATACTTTATCTGAAGAAGAAAGTACAAACGGTAAAGCTCGTGCTTATTTCAAGAGAATGGAAGATGGAGATGAAAAGGCTTTAGAAATTTGGAAAAGATTTCGTGATTTATCAATCGTCAAATATGTTGACACTTATAAACGATTAAACATTAAATATGACGTTTATTCTGGTGAGTCACAAGTTTCTCAAGATCTAATGAATAAAGCTTTAGAGATTTTCAAAGAAAAGGGATTGACCCATGAGGATAGAGGTGCTACTCTAATTGATTTGAAAAAATATAACAAAAAATTAGGTAAATGTATTGTTCAGAAATCTGATGGTACCACTTTATATCTAACTAGAGACGTTGGTGAAGCTATTCAGCGTCATGATAAATATAACTTTGACAAAATGATTTATGTCATTGCATCTCAACAAGATTTACATGTTGCTCAATTTTTTGAAATTTTAAAGCAAATGGGATTTGAATGGGCTTCAAAATTACAACACGTTAACTTTGGTATGGTTCAAGGTATGTCAACTAGAAGAGGTACTGTTGTTTTCTTAGATAATATCTTGGAAGAGACAAAGGAAAAAATGCATGAAGTGATGAAAAAAAATGAAGCCAAATATGCACAGATTGAAAATCCAGAAGAAGTTGCTGATTTAGTTGGTATTTCAGCTGTTATGATTCAAGATATGCAATCTAAACGTATAAATAACTACGAGTTCAAATGGGAACGTATGCTTTCATTTGAAGGTGATACAGGTCCATATTTACAATATGCTCATTCACGTTTAAGATCAGTTGAAAGAAAATCAAATATTGATACAGAAACGTTAGCATCAGCTGATTTCTCATTATTAGTTGAACCACAAGCTGATTTATTAATTCGTTTATTATCCCAATATCCAGATGTTTTAAGAAATGCTTCTAAAACACATGAACCTTCAACCATAGTTACCTATCTATTCCGTTTGACACATCAAGTATCATCTTGTTATGATGTTTTATGGGTTGCTGGTCAAACTGAAGAATTGGCCACTGCTCGTTTAGCTTTATATTCTGCTGCTCGTCAAACATTATATAATGGTATGACTTTGTTAGGTTTAACGCCTGTTGATAGAATGTGATTTAATTCAAAGCGAGATTTAAATCCTTGAATTAACTCAATTGAAATACAATGTAATCATAGATTTTAATTTCATTGTAGTGTTTCTTTTAGTATATATGTTGTATCTTTTTTGCTTCAAGGTCATTGAGCTTAATGATAGTTTCACCGAGATCGAAAGTTACTATATAAACTAACTGTTAGTACTTTAAAGTCCCTTTTCTAATGTGACAACTAAATGGCAATATAGACTTTTTAAGCTTTCAAAACTTGTGATTTTTACCTCATGTAAAGTAATGCAGAAAAAATGTAGTCTATAGCCATACAACTTTAGCCAAATTTAAACGTTCGGTTACAGTGGCCGAGTGGTTAAGGCGATGCCCTGCTATTCTAAGTAGCTGTTAGGCATTGGGTTTTACCTGCGCAGGTTCGAATCCTGTCTGTGACGCCATTTTTTTTTTAAATTCAAGCTGCTTGTCATTAGCTCCAAAGTTAAGACTGATTTTATTATGAATGATCAAAGTGCAAGATTTGAAGAAGGTTTATTTTAATTTAGACTTCGTTTAATTTATGTTGCAAAAGAGATAAATTCTTGTTAAAATTTGCAGTTTTAGAGATTTTTGTCTTTAGTTTAATTAATATAGTATCTATTGCTGCTCGGACCAGTACAAAAAGAGCTTAAAAAAAAAAAAAAAATTTAATGCCATAACTAAAAATGAGATTAAGATGAGATGAGCTTGAACTTCAAGATTCTATTTGTTAAACTTAACCACACACTATAGACCAACATGGGTAAAGCCAAGAAGACCAGAAAGTTTGCCACCACCAAACGTATAATATCTAATAAAGATCAGAAGATGTAAGTGATTGTGATTCTTAAACCATACTTCAAGAACGAGTTTAGACTAACTAACAGTAAATGCCAACAGAAAGAAGAATCAAGAGAAACAAACACCAAACAAAGATGATCCAGAACTAGCAAGAAGCGTGTATGTATAAAATGGACTATATCATTCAGCCCTGTGCACTCTTTAAATACAAATATACTAACTGGCTACACTACATTTTAGTCCACAAGTGTCAAGTGCATTGTTCTTCCAATTTAATGAAGCTATAAAACCACCATATCAAGTACTTATCGATACCAATTTCATCAATTTTTCTATTCAAAAGAAAATTGATCTTGTCAGAGGAATGATGGATTCATTATATGCTAAATGTATTCCACTTATAACAGACTGTGTTCTTGCTGAATTGGAGAAATTAGGTCCAAAATATCGTATTGCCTTAAAGTTAGCCAAAGATCCCAGAATACAGAGACTTACATGTTCTCACAAAGGTACATATGCAGATGATTGTTTAGTCCATAGAGTCATGCAACATAAATGTTACATAGTGGCCACAAATGATGCTGATCTCAAACGTCGTTTAAGAAAAGTCCCAGGTATTCCTATAATGAGTGTTGGGTCACACTCTTATGTGATTGAAAGATTACCAGATGTGTTTTAAGATAGTTACATCTTAGAATGTTGTGTATATTATAAACCGGAGCTTAATTTCCACTTTTTGTTATAGTAACTTGTATTCAGCTAAGAGCGATTCATTTTATATGGTTGGATTGAAAAAAAAGAAATACATATTCTTTCGAACACTTTATGAGATACTATCGTTTCGTACCAATCTACTCTTTACATTTTCACCTCATCAATAGTCGAGGTGTTTTGAATGAAGCAATGATTTGTTCGACATTTCTTGTTTCATTACCGATTGTGTCCTCAGAAAATTCATTTTGCGTTACATCACCAGAAAATCTCAGCCTAGAAGAAAAACCAAAATGTCCCACAAAAGATAAAAAAACATTTCAATCGGTTGTCACAATGGCAAACACATAAGGTGCTTCGAGCCAATAGTCTTCCAGCCAACCCTAGTACCACAATGTCTAACGATGCCGTGAAACAGATCATAGAAATGGGGTTTCCAGAGGAAGATGCCGTCAGAGCGCTTCAGGTATGTCCCTTTTTCTTCTTTAATTTGACACTAAAATTAGTTGTATATTTTAGGTTACTAACAAGATTCTGTATAGCTCTCTAATGGTGATGTTCAAGGCGCCCTGAACTATATATTTAGTGGATTTCCTGAACCTGAAAATAGTCAGATTGTACCATTAACTGAGGGGCCCTCCAATTCTCTTGTTAGTCAAGATAATGCAACAATTGAATCTGGAATTTTAAATGACGTTGTTAAATCAAGTTTACCACAAGAGCATTCGCCACCTCCTGTACCACCAAGAAGAGAGGCTTATGAACAAACCTACATTGAAGATATTGAAAACCAACAGCACTATCAACAACCTGGATATCTTTCAGATTCAGATAATGAAGAGAACATCAATTTTAATAACCAGCAGTATTCTAGACCCACTTATTCGGTATATGAAGATATTCAAAAGTATGAAAGGCCCGCAACAGCACCACCTGTATTAATGCCTGTAAGAAATGGACAGTTTGAAAGTTATTTGAACCCCTTGTTGGCTATTCTTCATCAAGTTCCAAGTTTAAGACGGGATATATTTCATCATCATTTTAAATCTTTGGGGTTTCATCCTCGTTGGTTTAAAGGAGAATATGTATCTGTACCAAAAGATTCCACTGAAATTATAGTCGATGGTGAAGTAAAGGATATTTCGTATTTACTGGAAGTTCAGAGATTGTTCGGATTCTTGGATGGAGATTCAAATAGAGCATTCACTTCCATAGGTAATTTCATAAAATCGTTTCCCAAAAAAGCAAAAGCGCAATTTGGTGAAATTGATAATCTTCGTGAAGCTTATGAGTTGTTTTATAAGTCATTATCCTCTGAACTTGTTGATGTTGGCGTTGATTCACCATTGGATTATTTTCAAAGCACGGTTGTTTTCGATGAAGATGAAGATGGAGAACCACCAGAACATAGACATTTTGGTATGTTTCACATTGAAGCTGAAGAAATCAAGAGATCACTATATAAAACTGTCGATGGTATATTATGGGGATCTGGATTGACAGACCATCAAACTATAGAAAAGTTGGCAGATGTTTTATCATTTACTTTAGAACCATCTTTTAGTGACAATTTCGTTCCAAACGGGATAGAAATCAATGAAGTCTTTTATCCACAAATTTATACATCAGAATTTTTACCTATTGTTAAAAAGGCATTTGAAGAGCAAGAAAGAATAGAAAAAGAGAGAAGAAATATCAGGGCCGAATTGATGAAGATCAAAGTTCACAATGGGAAACAGGTGTCCTCATTTCTATCTCAGTCAATTGATTTTCTTGGTTCAGAGTTGGAAATTAATCAATCGTCTGAACTGGAATCCGCATTACAAGATTTAAAGAAGATTGAACTTGATGTAAAGGATAGGAGAGCAGAACTTACTCAAAGACATGAAGACTTGACAGATGAAAAGAGTAAAATAAGTCCACATAATGTCAAATATTTGTTAGGTCAACACAAATCTGAAATTGAACCTTATATTCTTACAGGTGTCATTTTGAGTCCAAATACTTTTGTTTATTTGAGAAAGTCTAAGTTTGAAACTGAGAGTGAAAGTAATGATGAAGATGGATTAGAATGGACTCTGATTGAGTATCATACGGAACAGGCTTATGATTTTAATGTTTCGTTGGTGGAGTTTGATTCCATTAAAAGAACGATATATGCCAATACTGCTTCTCATTATCAGAACTCATTGGTGCTAATATACGTCAGACAGAGTAAGTTTTTGGAAGATATCACAACACACGTTCCACAATCTGTAAGGGACTTCTTGAAGAAAGATCAAGAGGAGGTTGTGAAAACGTTGGAGCTGCTATCAAGCACAGATGAAGAGTTGGAGCCTGACAGGAATGGTTTGATACGTGTTGGTTCTAACTCATATGAAAATTACGAAGAGAGTGAGGAGGAAGAGTTGATCGATTTAGCAGACGAAATAAATGAAGAAGAATTGAACATTGAGGACAAGGAGAACAGAGATCTGTCAAATCCAACACTCTCATCATCGTCAGAGGGTTCAACGACAAAAGAGCCTACATCAAGTGAAAATTATTCATATAGTTAGACTACTAGTATACGGACTGTTCTCGAACATTTAACTCTTCATTATTCGTAAAAATTGGCAACATGTACGGCCCTAGCACGCAGATCTCTCAATTTAGTCACAGGGTGTTGGTGTTCTTAAGTAGAAACAACCGCAATTTTTGAATGAAAAATTACTTTCATGTCTTATTATCTTATCGATTCGGGTTTAGACTGTATTATTTATTCTCCACTCAACTCCGAGGTCGACTTTTGATAAGGAGTCAACATATAACAAGTGACTTGATAACTACTTTGTGTCATCAACACTTCCAGCTTTTACATTGTACAACAGCCTTTTGAGCAAGCAAAACGATGTCTCAATTCAAAGTTGGAGTTTTAATTGTATCAGACACAAGCTATAAGGATCACAACCAAGATTTAACGACCGAAGCTTTAAAGAAATTCTTTCAACAGACCAAGATCTCCTCAAAGTACGCTATTGATAGACACGCAATTGTTCCTGATGATCTCACTACAATTCAACAGCAGATAAAAGAATGGGCCAATAAATCACAAAATATTGCCTTGATTCTGACCTCTGGTGGTACTGGTTTCTCCAAAAGAGACGTTACACCAGAAGCTATCAAGCCATTGATTGAAAAGGAGGCCCCGGGATTAGTTCATAAAATGATTGAATACTCTCTAAAAATTACTCCATATGCCGTTATGTCGAGACCCATTGCAGGTATTAGGGAGGAATCTTTAATAATTTCACTTCCAGGATCTCCTAAAGGTGCCGTTGAGAATTTGGAAGGTATCATTGGTGTTCTTGATCATGCTCTAAAACAACTTACCACCGATGGATCAAGGCACCTTCACGATACTAACCAGGGAAGCCTCAATCAGAATAATGCGCAGAGTAAGCAAGGCGCTTTTTCTGACAAGCACAATCATCACGATAACAATCATCATGATGGTCATAGCTGTGGACATCATGGACATTCTCATGGCGTTCACGGTGTTAAACGCCATCTCCTGTCAAATGATCTTTCTAAACCAATAACTAATAGAGCAAGAGAGTCACCGTATCCCATGATATCAGTCTCTGATGCACTTTTACTTATCAATAAGAATACACCAAAGGGTGAAGTTATATCCAAAAAGATCAATGATCCCAATATTACAGGGTATGTCCTAGCAGAGGATGTCATTGCCAGTACTAACGTTCCTAACTTCAGGGCCAGCATTGTTGATGGATATGCTGTTGTTCATACAGATGGAGCGGGGACTTACAAAGTTGTACAAGTATCTCATGCTTCACCTTCTGAACAAAGAATTTTGGGAACGGGTTCCATTGCAAGAGTTACCACTGGTGCGCCAATTCCAGATGGGGCGACCGCTGTAGTTCCAGTGGAAGAAACGAGATTAGTATCGACCAAAGATAATGGTCAAGAAGAGGATGAAATTGAAATATTGGCGGTTAATGTTGAGGAGAATGACAACATTAGAGAAATTGGTTCCGATATCAGTCAAGGTCAATTGGCTTTGAAAAAAGGAACAAAAATATCACAAGTTGGTGGAGAAATTGGTCTATTAGCTAGTATTGGTGTAACCTCCACCAAAGTATACTCGAAACCAATTATTGGGGTTTTATCAACCGGTGACGAATTAGTGGACTTGGATGAGAACAAATCTGCGAATGAGTTAGAATTAGGTCAAATATACGACACCAACAGACCTTTACTATTAAACTTTTTAAGGAATTGGGGATATGAGACGCTCGATCTAGGTATTGCTAGAGATACATCCACAACTACCGAACGAAAGTTGAAAGATGCCTTGAAAGAGGTTGACTACATCATCACTACAGGAGGGGTGTCTATGGGTGAGCTCGATCTTCTAAAACCAACGATTGAGCAAAAGTTAGGAGGTGTTATACATTTTGGTAGGGTAGCAATGAAACCAGGTAAGCCTACAACGTTTGCGACCATAGATAATGATGATGGTTCTTCCCCAAAGGTGATCTTTGCATTACCTGGAAACCCTGCTTCCGCTAGTGTAACTACTCATTTGTTTGTATTACCTTCTTTGAGGAAATTTAGTGGATTGACAAGTCATATTGACCCAGGCCAATTGCCTACACTATCTGAAATCAATGTGGTATTGAAAAAAGATGTCAAGTTAGATTCAAGACCAGAGTATCAACGAGTTTTCATTTATCAGGATGGTAATTCTTTGACTGCCGAAACTACAGGTTTCCAAAGAAGTAGTAGAGTTGGAAGTATATCCGGATCCAATGGATTATTGATTCTACCTTCTAGCAAAGATGTTGAAGGTGGAAGTATCAAAGCTGGAGAAACGGTTAAGGCGATGATTATTGACGTTTTATAGAAATGTTTAATGCAATACGCTGTGTGAGGTTGGGAGTGCTCTAGAATGAATACTGTTAAATTGTGTAGAATCAACATAAAGTGAAGCCTTACAAGACACAGCTTTTAAGCTGTTGAGCGTTACTTTTCAAGAGGTTTTTTTTATACATACAAAATACAGCTCTATGCTAGGATTTGGTACCTTCGAAAAAGATTTTGTATGCTGTTTGGAGCACCATTCTTACAGATCAAGCCACTATCATTCTCACAAGGTAAAAAGACGGAAGTACAAAATAAGACTATAAAATGTGAGCGTGAAGTAGGTGGTACATCCCAGCAGTGTGATCTCAGCATTCAGAGATCTTATATCATACCATGAAAATGTGTATATTTGAATTGAGTGATCTATCAAACTTCACTAAATTTTCTAGGCCCTTGAACCAACTGGATGAACCTGTAATTCATGCCCCTTCTGTTCAGGCGTGCATTTCCAGCCTAAAATATGCAATCGCGCAATTTTTTTTTGGGTATCTCTTTCGCGCTTTGTGGTGGTCCCTAGGCCGATGGAACAATTTGCAGCAGAGGCACAATCATCTTGCTTTTGTAATCTGATATAGCAAGATTACACGTGTGACACTTCTGAACCTCTAACCCATCAGCTAATTCAATAGACCATTGCATACTGGGTTTTTCGCTTGATATATAGAAAGTTAATACAAAATGGCAATTGTTCATCTGCATCTGTATATGTCGCTTATGAGACGTTTGTTTCCTTGGTTACTGACTTTTACGGCACTAGATGCGCAGCAGCATCGAAACCAAAATCCGCCCAAGCGAGAGAAACAGTCGCTAAATTTAGCAGCAATTATTTAATTTTTTGTTCCTTGTTTTTCAAAATGAAAATTTAGTCCTGCAGATCTGATGCCTGTGTAAGCCAAAGGAATTATATATGAAATTTTCCACTCCTATGCTCTCCTCGACTATTGTTCGTTTCATATATATACTGATATTTCTTTTTTTCGTTTGATCTCTGAGACCAGTTCGATCCTCAAAGTGCAAAAGTTGGCTTGTTTGGTTCTCTTGCGTATCTTTTGTTAATTTAACTGGTAATACTTTCTTTGTCCAGATCTAGAAACAGATATCTATGTATTGCTAATATTATATATAAGGCAGAAAGCTTAATCTTTTCATAGCCTAAAGTGTCCAACCGAATCACAAAATATTTTTTTCTATATGAGTTGGATCCAGATTCCTTCAACCAACAATAGTACACATTTATACATACATAACTTAATTGGAAACTTCACTCTCCAGGTTGTTCTTCCAGACCATTTAGCCATTGGACACTACTGTTCACACTATATTTCAACTACTTCATTCTATTATCAGCCAACTCTATCACAATCGAAGAATAGGTAATCAACTGTTGAATTTTCGCAATATTTATCCAAGATCTTGAAGATTCAAACCAGACATCTCAGTTTAGACAATTTCAATCAACAAATCTGGATCACAATCAATTACCGAAACTGTCCTCCATCACTCAAGTTAATCCTAAAAAGTATCAATCAAGGCAAATGGGTCTCTCTTATAGACTCAGCCGTTTAACTAAAAGGATAGGTATACCCTTAATACTCTTGGGGTATATATGTCTGACGTTCTTCAACCTTAACACAAGAAACATTTATAAAAATCAATTCAGCCAGCTTGAGCCTTACACTGGAGGTGTCATTGATGATATTAAGGCGATCAAATGTTATGCATGGTATGGACATTGTAATCAAATCATTGAGAAGTTCCCATTCAAAGAATCGGAAGATTCAAAAGTGACACACCGAGAGGTCATTTGGCACAAAATAAGCAAAGGGCTTGACCTTGATGGGAAATCACCTAAAACTTGGGCTCTATATCATAATTACCTATACGTTCACTATGCAGAGCATAAAAGGTTTAATAGTCCAGCAAAGGCCATTGTCGATATCGCAATTGGTGATCCAAGCTCACAAGATCCTCCACCATATGTAGTTAGAGATTCTCAAACATCAGCTGGTAGACCAAGATCAAGACTTGATGTCACTTACAACTACAATAATTGGGACTTGAACTCCAATGGAATTTGGGTGAAATACGATAAGACTAATGCCATTGATGCTGTTACTGACATAATGTATCTTTTTGGTAAAGACGTCATTGAGCCAAGATTAGACTGGTCTTTGGTCACTGGGGAGTTATCATTCCAATCTTCACATCCTTTGAAGTTAACAATCAAAAGAAAACTCGAAGATACCCAAGATTCAGATCAGGATAAAGTACCTGTTCTTAGGGAGAAAAATCATGAGTTTAAAGTTTTACAACTATCTGACTTTCACTTTAGTTCAGATTTTGGTGTTTGTAAAGATCAGATGGAGAAGACAGATAACTGCAAAGCAGATCCGAAAACACTGAGCTTCATACATCAAGTGCTGGATTTGGAAACACCAGATTTGGTGGTAATAACTGGTGATATCTTGGACGGCTTCAACACATTTGACTACCAAACTGCCATTTTGAAGGCACTTTCACCAATGCTTACGAGATCCATACCTTATACTATCGCTCTAGGTGAAAATGATAAGAATGAATTTGTTTCAAGATATGATATTATAGAGTTTATAACAACATTACCTTTCTCCTTAGTCACTACCAAGGGGAAGGAAGAAGTCGGAGAAGTCACCAACCATTTGCTTCAAATTTATGATGAAAAGACCGATTCCCAAACCTTAACGAGTGCCATTTACATATTGGATATATTTACAGAATTTTCTTCCAACCAAGCTACCAAATATTTGAAAACCGCTTATGATAAGCTTGACCAAAAACCTAAGCTTTCTTTAGAGTTTCAACACTATCCTATTCATGAATTCAGACCAAAGAATTCGTTCGCCATTGTTGGTGCCTACAATGAAAAGCACAGACTTAATGCCAAAACAGATCCAAACACTAGAAAGGTTTTGAGTGATTTAAACGTCAATGCTATTTCTGTTGGTTACGAACATACCAACGAATGCTGTATTCTCAGTGATGGTAAAGAAGATGCTCTAAACCCTCTATGGATGTGCTTTGGTAGTGCAGTTGGTGAAGGTGGTTATGGAAGCACCACTCAAGATAGAAGAGTCAGATTATTCCGTTTGAATACATCAAACATGGAAATTACATCATGGAAAAGAAGACAAGGAGAGCCAACGAAGGTTTTCGATTACCAATATATATACCAAAACCCAACCACAGAGTAAGATTTTAATACTCAAAATGATGGTTCACTTGAGGAAAGCAGTTCCTGGTCCCAATTCAATCACTAAATATTAAACTAGCATTGCATTTACCATTAGTACTTGCACCATTCTTCCATATTCAATCTTTTCGTTACGTGGTTATAGGTTGTCTTTCACTTCTCCCAAGTACATTCGTTAGTCATCTTGGCTATATTATTTATCCCATAATTCAAATATACTATACACCGATAAATAACAATGAATACATAGAATGGAACATTACTGACAAGAGTAGTTTAATGCAATAACCATGGTTTTTATCATCAAAAGCATCACTATGATCATGATAATTCGAAGACTATTATTAGTAGTAGTAGTGGTAACGGTTGGAGCAGCACAATTTTGATTTTGTAGTAGTAATTCGCTTTTTGCCTATCCGAAAAAATCAAAAAAAACTAAGATACACACACACTGTGTGTGAAATAAAAGTTGAAGCTTATAGGAAGTTGATTATTGCGATCCTATCTTTAAGGATTCCATACATTAAATAGTCACTGAACTGTACTACTTATTACAGCTGCTGTTGATTATCAACTTACAACGCAAAGTGGCATATCATCACACGGGCGGTATTATTTTTTTATACTTAGCTGTAAGGTTAGATTTATCACGAATAGAGTTGAATTAATCCTACACAAGATACACAATGGATCGACAGCAAATTACGATATCAGAAGATGAGTACCAAGTAAGTATCAGGAATGAGCCAAGTATTGTGATCGAGTAACTAACGATATTATAGGGAGTTATATTAAGAATTCAATCATTAAAAGTGCCTTCTTTGAAAGCAGTCGCAAGAGCTTTATCAGTGGCACAATCTGGTAGAAAGGCTGATGTCCAAGATAGACTTAGGAGGTATCTGAAAATTGGCAAAGACTCAAACGACAGACCAAGATTCTTAGCAATTAGCCAGCTGCTACAGGAGGCTGCTTATGGAGATGTTGAGTCCACTTATGAACAGCTTTACCGACATTTCTCAACCTCAAATTCACAAATACCAGCACCGCCTGCTCCATCGTCATCTTCACAGAATAAAACACAAACGGCGGTCCAAAATCCTTGGTTATTCTTTAGACCAAACCCATTCTTTGTCTTGAAAAGACTTGTACATAGGAATGCCGGTGTTTGTACAAAGGCCCCAGATGGAAGAGGTACAAGTCGCATAACATTTACGTTAACCGATAATGACGTGAGAGAATTGACAAGCACTAAAAAATTATTCTTACTTTCTGGTGTATATGATAAAGCCAAATCGAATAGGGATGCACATGTCGAATTCCCACAACCTTTGGAGATTCATTTCAATAATCATCAGTTGAAGGATAACGTCAAGGGAATAAAGAATAAACCAGGTACGGCAAAGCCAGCCAATCTAACACCATATATACGAGGAGGTGGTCAGACAAATGAATTGAAACTAGTTTATGCTTTCACAAAATCAGATCATCTGATCTTTTGCTATATAGTAGAAGAAGTTCCACCTAATGCTATCCTGGCCAACATTTTGAAAAATCCACATATTTTAAAACAGTCAACGTTGAATGATTTTAATACTGCTGAGCAAGATGAAGATGATATTCAGGAGATGTCTACGCGATTAAGTTTGAAATGTCCTCTATCCTTTATGCGTATGAAATATCCCGTGAAGAGCATCTATTGTAACCATCTAGCTTGCTTCGATGCCCTATCGTTCATTTATTTACAGGAGCAGGCATCTACATGGAATTGTCCACTTTGCTATAAACCTGTGACAGTGAAAGAACTTGCACTTTGTGATTATGTCTCTGAAATCCTCAAGTCAACACCCGAAGAAGTTGAAAATGTTCAAATTGATTTAGATGGTTCATGGACAGCCTTGTACGAGGATGAAGATACACCTCAACAGAAGAGATCAAAATCTGAAACCCCTGTTACTAACAATTCAGTGAATTCAGAACATAGATCGAGTGCAGCTCCTCAAAATGCACCAGTATCTCCAATCATCATCAGCTTAGATAGTGATGATGATGATGAGGATGAGGAACAGGTACAACCCACTCAAGCTAAACAATCAACTCAACCTACTCAATTCACACAGCGTACACAACTCACCCAATCTACACAGCCAATACGACATAGTCCACCTAACTCACTCACCCAACCTACACATAATACTTCAGGAGCTATAGAACCTGTGCAATCTGCACACAATCACCCTGTTCCTATAAATTCAACTTCTCCTAAAGGTTCAACAAGATCCGCAACACAAAACTCTTCTGATTCTAGTTCACAATCTATTGGGACTTTTTCAAGAAACCATCAGGTTCCAAATGAGCCATCAAGTCTACTACCCAAAGAGGCTGAAATATCACCAAATAATGTACAATCATTATTTGCAGCCTCGTCAAATAGTGGAAACGAGTCTACTTCTCAACACTCTGATTCCAATGCGATAAGGTCTCAATCAATTGAAAACCAAGCAAGTTCAAAAATTTCAGATCCGTCAACTCATAGTCAGCAAAAGGACAAGAGTCTACACGCTGCTGGTTCTGAGGATGCACCACATGATTATCACACCAGTACATTGTTTAGCGCTATCTCTAACCCTGATGGTCGTCAATCAACAGCCTCTAGCAGAAATCAATCGCATCTGGCTAACCAGAACGGAAATCACCCACCTTTTGAACAGCAACGTCCAGAAAATTCAACTAGTACACTAATCCCACCCCATAACATCCCCCAACAGCATCATTCAGCCCCAACAGTACCGCAGACTCCTTCAAACGATGTCACCAAATTAACAAACTCATCTTTCCCTTTGCTCTCTGCAGCAAATGATTCATCTTCGAGCGTCCCCAAACCACTGTTTAGATCAATTAGCAATTCTGAGGCGATTGTTCCAAATCAAACCCCAGCTTCAATTCCAAGCCACCAGCATTCGAAAGGATCACTTTTCTCACATTCACAGCCGCTTGTGTCAACTTATGCTAGAGAGAAGGATGAGCTTGATTTTTTAAAAAGACTACTCAACTCAACAGACAGGCCAAACTTCCACCCGTTGGTAAACAATGGAAAAACTTCAGAGATCTCTACAGATCTTCCACAACAACAGAGTCCAGTTGTTAGCGGCTCTGGTTCAGCACAAATTTATTCTGCCGAACCACAAATACCAAAACTTCCTCCACATCTGATCAATGCTCCACCTCCTTCGTCATTATATGATAATGGCTTCCTTTCAGATTCTGCATCAGCCAAAGAGCGACAATCATCTCATGACATTCGTGAGTATAATCAGATGTCTAAGAACGGACAAGGTGTACTGACATCAGCTCATTCCTCGTCAAATAGAATTGTTTCTCCCTCAGGCTCTTCATCCCTTTCTCCACTTCCTGAGTCAAATTCATCATCTGTCTCTGCCAAATCACAACAGCCATCATCTGGCCTTCATGAGAACCATTTGAATCTTAAAAACGGACAAGATATACCAAAACGCACTGTATCACAATCTCAAGTCACGCAAGCTCAATCCAGTTTAAAGGGAAAACTAGATGCGTTACAACAAAGCAACAATCAACTTAACAGATCTAATACGGTGAACTTACCATTAAATAGAGGTAATACTGATGCAATGTCCCATATAAGAGGACTCCAAAAAAGCCTGCAGAGAACACTATCTCAGGGTCCTGTGTCACCTTTGAAAGACTCGCCAGGATATCTTAGACCTCCAACCACTGAAGATATTTACAAGAAGCCCACAGACAGTGAAACTTCAACTAGGCTAGCGTTACCATCTTTCTCGACAATTGCTCCTAAATTCCCACCATCTGTTACCGGTTCACCTGCACAATCTCAGGGTTTACAAAACTTTTCCCAAACTTCTCCACCAAAGAATACATCTGTCCCACCCCCTGTACCGAAGCATACCGTTGGATCGTTAGCATCAGCTGCTACCACCGAATCCAATGTCAGCGTTCCAATGTGGTCAAGTAACACCTTATTAGGAACTAAGAACTCAGAAGTTAATGGTACATCAGCAACCCCACCATTGCCACTTGCAAATAGTACGGCAAATACTTTACCACACCAATCATCGATTACACTACAGTCCCCTCAGCTTGAACAACAACATCCACCCTCGCGAATTCAAAGTGGTATTTTGGGGATCTCTGCGGATACCTCTGTCCTTTTACGGAACTCGACAAGACCAAGCATTCCTATCATCAAGCCTATGTCTGGGCCAACTGATAAGAAAAGATCAAGATCACCTTCACATCTGGAACCTAGTACAAAGAAGCAAGATGTACGCCCAGATGGATCAAGTAGTGTGGTGGATTTGACAAGTGACCTTGAAGAGGATGATGTACCACTACTACTTAGAGATGACCATCCTTTAAGTAGGTCTCAGCCTAGATGAAGTACTATATCTGCTGAATAGACTTATATTCTACAAGTTATAAATCTATAATAAATAGTTCTTCATTAATTGAAGGATAAACACTACCACAGCGTCTCATTCCATTTCTGTAGTTCAGCAGCCTGAGATGTGACATCTTTCTGCGCTTTTTTTCTCATATAAAAGATTGGACAATCCTTATTTGCACATAAAACGTCCTGGTGTAGTGAACCTTGACATCTTTGACATTGAGTCCACAATCTAGAAAACTGTATTTCCAAAGCATTCATTGCAGCCAAAGCTTCGCTATACAACTGACCAGCTTTTGGTTTACAATTGTCACATAAGGTCCCATGATTATTCTTCGGAAGTGGATTTTTACAACCCTTACAAGTTTCAACTTTTTTGACAAATCTCATTAGCCCACCAGTAGTTGCAGATGCAACAGAGACAGTTCTTGTATGTGCACCGTTCAAAAGCTCCTTTGCCCTCTTTTCACCTAAAATAGGCTCGAAAATTCTTGTCAATGGGTTCGACAATTGGTTTTCTAAGTAATATTTGAAATCAATCGGTAAAGAGTGTTCCAATACATACAATGGGTCTTCAGATTTTTCATATGCTTTGGAACCTGCCGTCTTTATGATAACATAGGCAACACGATCACCAATAGTAGGGGCAGAACCAGCATCTCTTTTTCTCATCCTGTCTGCAAGCTCCACATGCGGTTGCTTATTTGCATAATCTTGTCTTGAAAGGGCCTTCGTAATAACCAGCTGCTGCATATCAACTCTATTTTGGAGCAGGTTGGCAATGGTTTGTTTGACAAATGACTCAGCTTGGGCAACATCCCTTTTTTCTAAAATCAATTCCAATACCTTTGTGATGACATTTTGCACTAAACGACAATTATCTCTTCTGACTGTTTCAATACCTTTGGTATCCATTTTATCAAATTTATGAGGATTAGTCCAATATAAACCAGCATATCTCTTTTTGTTGATTAGCAAGTATGGGAAATAAACTTTTTCGAATTCTAGTTTAATGGGATTGATGAACTTCGTCGATACGTACTCAGCAGCTTCTTCACCTAATTTCATACAAGTCTCCAAATCTTGATACCCAAATTTAACCATAACAGAATCAGTATCACCGTAAATAACTTGAGCATCATATGGAAATCCATTTTTTATGGAATACTTTTCTTGAACCTCCTGTTTTGTCTTTTCAATCATTTCTCTACCAAAAGCAGTTGTCGATGATGAAATGGCCAAACATGGTAGTTTACCGATAGTAGCACCAGTAAACCCATAAACTGAATTTGCAGAAATTTTCAATGCTAGTTGTCTACCATTTAATACGCCCTGTTTAAAAGGATCTGTCTCTTTTTTCAAGTCATTTTTAGCTCTTTTTCTTGCGGATAGTAATTCCTCTAAAATAATTGGAAGAATCCCTTTTCTCTTTGAACTTTTCACAAAACAATCACCAGACGGGGTCATAGTATAATCCACGTCCTTCGTTAGTTTTAGTCTTTCAATCGATTTTTTGTCCAGCAATGTTGTGTAACACAAATTATGCGCCATCATAATACTTGGGTATAACGAACTGAAATCCAAAGTAGCAATTGGAACATCGTAGTAACCTCTTTCGGGCTCAATAACAGTTGCACCTTCATATTGTGCATCAGAACTACCACTTTGTTGCAAATGCGGTACCACAACATCAATCTCTAAACATTTTCTGAACAGTTGCGATATCACTTTAATTTGTTGACCTCTTGTTAAAAGGAAAGAAAAGGGTACACCAGTGACTCTTGCCATTTCAGTATAGTTAACCAAACACATAAGTTTTTCAAGTAAACGTAATGGTAAATAGGCATCTTTCAAACAATAAACAGCTAATCGTCTTCTCGTCTCACTATCACCATTTTGAAGTTCAGTGATGATTGAATGTTGGACTTCTTCCTTCTGCTCTCCCAAGAAGTGAGCAGAGACAGAATTCAAAGTATATGATCTCAGTTTATATTCTCTTTGAATGAATTGTAGTAAGTCTAGCTGCATTCTACCATCTATATTTATATCTTTAGATTCTCTAGTACCATAGGCTTTAGAACTGAACACAGAATCTTTGGCTTCTTGTTTGATATTCTTTAATCTTCCAAAGTAAGGGAAATCATCGATACCAAGAGCTTTTGCACGATCCAACATGTATGGAAAATCGAAGTTTGTAGTATTATAACCAATAATAACATCAGGATCAACTTTAACAATGAAATCTCTCCAAGATTTAAATAAATCCCTTTCATCTTCAAACGAAAAAATATCTGAACCAGTAATAGGGGCACAACTCTTTACCGTGAAAACATTACGAACAAACGGTCTGGATTCACCAGATCTTGCAACAACGTTAGCCACTTGGATAACAGCATCATGTTGTGCTTCAGGAAAGATACCCTTTCTACCAGCACACTCGATATCAAATGATAAGATACGTAATGGAGCATTTTTCAGCCATTCACCATCAGGAGCATGCGATATCAGATTTTTATAGTCTATGGAGACTTCTATTTGACATGTTGAAAGCCTTTGATGTTTTGGGATTAAGTTATATGTACCTTTTGGAAGAGTAATCCAAGACATACCTGTAATTTTACAATCGATCATCAATCTTAGCAAATATTGAATGTTATCATATGTCATCATACCATCACCACCAACGTTGAACATGGAGTTCCACGAGATTTGTCCCTTATCAAACCCAGATCTCAGCTTGGGTATATCCTTTGCGTTAACACCAACAATCTTTAAAAATGCAACTTTTTGACCCCCGTTGTAGCCCCAAATAGATTCTTTCATTACCAGCTCTATCGAATGAGCACCTGGATAGTTTGATTTGAGATAATTTAGAAACTCTGGAATATGTTCCTTTCTAAAGTTGATTGGAGCAGGGACGTAAAAATAATGTAGGAACCCAGTGACATTACAGAGAATTGAATTACCTTCTTCTGTTACTCCAAAAAATTTAACAGCTGAAGAGCCATCTGTCAAGGCTTCTTCGGCATCCAACTGTTGAAAGTTGATTTCATATGTTTCAGGTGAGAAATCATTTGGAAGAGGCGGCCTATCCCATACTTGATCTTCGGCGGCTAGGTTTTTGGCTGCAACATCATTACTCATCGATAGTAATTCTTTTTCAAATTTGGAAGGTTCTACCAGTGCACTAGCGTTCTTTGATTTATAAGCTTGTGGTTTGTGAAAATGTTGTTCATCATTCTTATCCAGAAGTGAGATTGGTAATGTATGTGCCTCCAGATGTAGATGTTCCTCCGTTCCCTCAGCTGTTGTATCATAGTCTTTGGCCTCTACAACTTTAGGCTTCTTAAAGTCCTTCTCAGCAGCCGTCTCTACCTCTAAATGAATTCTTTTAGCAACTACCATGATAATAAAGTGAATGTGATATGGCGTACTGTAATATTAGAGATATCTGCTAGGGATGGTCTTATTTGATTTCGCTTTGGTGTAAAAAGATAGTAAACTAAAGTATTTAATTTATGCTTTGGAATTTTTGCTTATTAACCACTACAGAAATATTTCAGACGCGTTTGAAATTGTTATAACCAAATTTTTTTCTGATAAATTATACGCGTAGCGATTATGTCATCAAACCTCTTGTGATCACGTGTAAATGTCCTATTTGCTTAGTCATATCTTAGAGAATTTTAGCACAACACCTTGGTTCATTTTAGCCTATTTGATGTTTAGATCCTTCTTTCTTTCTAGAACTAATGAGGATATGCAAGCTGTGTCCTTTATAAATCACGATATGTCATTAGCACAGTGTGGTTTGGAAAACAACAGCAGTGATTTTGTTTGGTACACTAACTCAGTCAAAATCAAAGGCTTGATCTGAGACATTCCGAACGAGATGGACCTAATACTAGAATTGTTGGTCCCACACCTATACACTTTATACCAAACTTTTATGGAGTTTAATAGGGCACTAGGAGTACTCACACTATAAACTAAGAGCCCATATAGTTCTCATACTCAAAAGCAGGCCGTTCCGACTTGAGATGTACAATCCACAAAGTTCTCCGGCAACACCGCTAATGTGAGAAGTTTTCAGTTGCCAAGGGTGTACAAAATGCAGACTTCACCCTGATTAACTCTCAAATGTCAGGCTAGGCTTTTGTATTAGATTGAGCCTGTATTTTGCATTGGAAAAAGAAAAGGCTTATGAATACTCAAAAAGAAATTATAAACTAAATTAAAAAAAGAGGTGCCGATCAAATATGTTATTCAATGAAACTGCAAGTGAGATTAAACGTTTCTTGTCAATTCGATTTCCTTCATGGCTATCTCCTCCAGTATTACTCACAAGGATGTGAGTTAAACAAGAACTTTATACAAATGTTTCCTTCATGTATACGAGAATCTGACTGACAATGTCTTCATTATGTTGTCATAGGCATAATTTACTTAAACTGTTCAACGATAGTTCTCACATTCGTAAGCGTAATATTGTTACGGCCCCCTTTTGCAGCCCATACCATGTATAAGCCGAGTTTTAAATATCGAGCACGTCTACTCAAAAGTTGAGGATCTATGAATAATGAATGGAATTTTATTGGTTGAGCTTGCCTTCCACCATTCCCATTCAGAGAATCAAACTTTTTGACTGCATCTGGGAATTCGATCTAGCCATTCTGACAGCTTACAAGCTTATACTTGTGAACCTGACCATATATAATATAGGCTCAGTGTATTATAATATTACTATGTTGAAATATATGTCCGCCGGGTCTTACCAGCTTTACAATTTTGGTAAAACTTTACAAACTCTTTCAGCATCAATGTGTGCCTAGTCAGGTATACAAAAAGTTTAGACCATGATGACAACTTGGGACGTCTGGCTGATGTCTCACCATTTGCACACTAAATATAGCAATATACATTTATATTTGTTACAAATGTGATCTGATCATTGAATCATTCCGGTCATTCTAACTTAACCTAAATGGATCTTATCTATTTCATCATAAACGTACATTGTCTAAGTTTTGTTTTTATTTTAGACATCAACTTTTGAACCCTTAGATATTAGCATATAGAATGAAAAGCTTCTTATGATATCAGATGCCGGTTAAGTATATTTTAGAGATATAAGTCCGAGTATAAAGAAAATTAAGGTTTTCAAAAATTTAGGCTACTTTTTTATTTCTTTTTTTCCCCTTTTTGCTTAAATGCCCGCTCTGCAAAATTCCATAAACATTTTGATGCCTTGATCAAACAAGACACCCGGGATTCGGATCTTCTTTCCAAACGCAGTGCTTTTAGCAACACCAACAGCTATTCAAATTGCAATTACCTCTAATCAGATATTGATATCACATAATCTTAAGAGTGAGTTTCATTCCAATTTCTTCTTCGCTTTGCAAAGAAATGATTTCTGATTCAATTACTGGTCGGCGGTGTTAAAGCTAGAAAATATTTTTCTATTCGATGAAATAGATTAATTTAATTTTGTGTAGGAAAAATAGGAAAGAAACGCAGCGCATATATATGCAGGAGGGGTTTACTTCCGTGGGAAAATAGACCCTGTAAATTTGGGATCTTTGTAACGGTGAGGTTTCATACTGCAAGTGCAAATAGTTTAAGCTTATGCATTCTATCTAAAGGTTCGTTTTGTTTCTTTTTTTCCCTTGAATTTCAAGCTTAAATTTACGTGCAGACCAAGCTTTTGCCAATTTGCATGAATCAAAATCTATAGGGCATAATGTTTTTTGAAAGGTATATACTACTAATAAGTTTGACTTACTAATGCTGATAATAACGGGTGTGCTTGATTTAAATCGGGTTATGCAGAAGGTCCCACTTTGCGTTATTGGTTATAAATTTCTTTGTAGGACTGAAGTACTATAATGTTTTAAAATTCTCTTTATATAAAGAAGCAAATCTGTGCTTTTGTTATCAGATTGATTCGAACCTTAATTTCACTGTTTTGGGTGTACTCTTCAGCAAGTAAATCAACAATCTACAATATTGAGGCAATGTCCAATACAGAACAACCAGTAACCCCATCAGTGGGTGGAAATGATGCTCTTGTTGTTAATGAAAGCGTTGAAAGAGCTCAAACTTCAAGTACACTTGAGAGAAAGTCAAGTGGAATTTCTGAAAACACATCAAAGGTAAACACAGATAGCGTTAATAATTCAACAAATGAAGAAGATGTTGAAGCTGCTGGTACTCCTTTAAAAAATGTTTGGACTAAAAAGAACTTAATCGTTGCTTATGTGATTTTATTCTTTACTGCCTTTGTCGAAACTTTCTCTAATGATTCGACCAAATCTTTAGATTCATATGCCACTTCAGAGTTTGAAGCACATTCATTAATTTCAACAGCTGCTGTTATTTATAAAATTACTGCTATCTGTGCTTATCCAATTTTAGCTAAAATTGCTGATTTCTTAGGAAGAGGTGAAGGTTTTGGTATTTCAGTATTTTTATACACAATGTGTTACGTTCTGTACGCTGCTTGTCATAACGTTGAAACTTATTTAATGGCTGAAATCTTTTTCGCCATTGGTAGAAATGGGTACAGAGTTTTCCAACAAATTTTCATTGCTGATACTACAAGTTTGATTAATAGAGGTATGTGGTCTCAATTACCGGATGCTATTGCTGGTATTCCATCTCTATATGCTGGTTCTTACGTACAAGATGCCTTCATCGACCATTCTACCTGGAGATGGGGTTATGGTACTTTTGCCATTGTCTTGGGTGTTTCAGTTATCCCATTAACATTAATTATGTTACACTTGGACAGAAAGGCTAAAGCAGCTGGTGCAAGAAAACAGATTAGAATTTTAGAGAATTTACCAGAAGGTTCAATTTGGAAGAAGGCTTATCATTTAATATTTGTTGAATTAGATGTCTTTGGTGCTGTCTTACTAATTGTTGGATTTGCTTTATTCTTCTTACCATTCACTTTAACTGGTAAGAGTTCATCTTATAGATGGCATGAACCAAGACTAATCGCAATGCTTGTCGTTGGGTTTGTCATTTTTTGTTCATTCATCGTTTGGAATTTCTTCTTGAAGAACTGGCCAATCAAAAATAGAAACTCCTTCGTCCCACCTCAATCATTTTCCAACAAAACTGTTCTAATTATCTTAGTTATGGTTGCATTAGATTTATGTAAAAATTCATCTATTTCAACATATCAATCAACCGTTCTACAAGTTGGTGGTTATTACAGTGTAGGTCAGGCCACCAGAATTGATGCATCTAAAAAAGTTTCCAATGATGTTGCATGTATCTTCACTGGTATTGCTATGAAATTCATGAAAAGAACAAATATCTTCGTTTACATCGGTGTTCCATTGTTAATTCTTGGTCATGGTTTATATACTTGGTTTTTCAGTAGAGGTGGTGAAATTGAATCAACAGCTTTGCTATACTTAACAAATGTCTTTGTTGGTATTGGTAGAGGTTTCTATCAGTCTGCTTTACAAGTCACCATCCAAGCTATTGCAGGTGTTGATGGAATTGCTATGTCTACTGCATTTTTCATGGCATTCCAATCTGTTGGTTCATTGATCGGTACTGCTATTGCTGGTGGTGTTTGGAATACAGTTTTACTAAATAAACTAGAGAAATATTTACCAGAATCTGAACTTGAAAATGTTACCAAAATTTATAATTCAATCAAAGTTGCTAAAACTTATAAAAAGGGTACACCAGCTAGAGAGGCCATTTCTTTAGCCTACAGAGAAACTCAACAAGTTATTGGTTGGGCTGGTTTAGGGATTGCCGCACCAATGTTGATTGTTATGTTTTTCCTAAGAGAAATTAAATTGACAGAAGATCATGACATTTATGGTAGCAGCAGTGATAGTGAATTAGAAATTGAAGGTGCTTTAAAGAAAGAAGATGTTCCAGAAAAGAAAACCTGGAAAAACTTTTGGAAATAGAGTCACACATTTTTCGTGAATTTCATCTAATTCGCTTATATGATTCAGCTAAAGCACAAGTTATTGTATTTATAGCATAATTATTAACGGTATATTTTTTTCTTTATATCTATGTACTCATATTGTATATTTATACAAATGGGATAAAAGTTCTTGTGGAATCTCTATACTGTTCATACCTTTCACCAAAGAATCTAACCAAAAATCTCTCTTCATAATAAATTCGTTCGCTAAAGAATTTCCATAGAGCAAATACAAATCCAACTAGTGCAATAGGATTTAACAAAATCAACTGTG
Source organism: Taiozyma peoriensis (assembly GCA_030574875.1). Classification (NCBI taxonomy): domain Eukaryota; kingdom Fungi; phylum Ascomycota; class Saccharomycetes; order Phaffomycetales; family Wickerhamomycetaceae; genus Taiozyma; species Taiozyma peoriensis. The sequence continues at coordinate 99,934 of JAJMFM010000011.1, forward strand.
TTCCAATTGCCCACCAGAAAAATCCAAAGTAACTTGGATGTCTAAAGTAACGATAAACCCCAGTTGTGACCAATTCATGGTCATTTTCACGTTGGAAAGCAACTAAATGGTTAAAAGATTGACCAGCTGTTTTCATTGCTAGACTTCTTATGAACTGTCCAAGTACTATCAACACAAACCCCAAAATTTTGATATAGGTGTATGATTGTTTAAAATGAGGGTAAAAATAGTATTCAATAAACGTTTCCAAAAGTGCCACTGAGTGTGCAGTTGTATAGGCAATTCCATTATTTATAATGAAAGATTCTTTATGTACTTTTTTAGGATTGTATTTGGCAGTTATATAAAATTCCAAAAAATGGAATAACGATAACGCCATGATATATAAAGGTGGAGTTTTAAAAGTTACAAAGAATGAACAAGATATACCAACACCGAATAATATCCCCAAAATCGCAGCCGTTGTGGCAATCTCATGTAGTGGGTTTTGAGAAATATCAGCCAAGGGAACCCTATAGTTCTTATCCGTTCTATAGTTGGTATCCCTATTCCTTTGTGGAGAATCTTGTGAGGATAGATTAAAATCCTCCGCCTCATCTTCTTCAGTTAAATCAGCCAAAAACTCCTCCTCTGGTGTTGGATGGTGTTGGTTAAAGTTCAAATCAGAATCCTGAGTCGAAGAAGCAGCTGTTGAACCACCACCACCACTTTCACCAAACCCACTGAAAGTATAACCACTAACACTACCACCACCTGTCACATCATTACTTCCACTTCCACTTCCATGGCTTTCTCTACCGACACTACCACTAACACTGCCGCTTCCTCCTATACCAAACCGACTCCTTGCGGATGATCCTGTAGAACCTGATGAGAGTGATGCTCTAGTACTAGTGCGACTCATCTCAGATAAAGGTGTTGGTGGAGACAGTGTTAATTTTAAAACGAAAATAAAATCGATATACGTGGATAATTAAAGAATGAAATGAAAAATAACTTTCTTTAAATATTTTATATACCCATTTATGTTCTGAAATGATTTAAAATTGTTTAATCTTCAAATGGTTTATATGTTTCAAGTCTTGTGATTCTGTAAAATAAAGATGGAACCAAAATTTTTCCCCTTTTAAGAAGAAACAATCGGAGTTTTAAGCTTAATTAAAACAAAAAGCAGCGGCGAAAAGTACCCTTTTTTGAAGCGGGAAACAATTGAAAAAGATCTAGGATTGTCGGAATTTCATTCTTTCACGTGACAGGGTCGTTTTTTAAATCGAGTAGAAAGCGATTGATAGACTAAATCCGAGGGCCAATTCTTTTTTTTTTTTTTTTTTTCCGGAAAATTTATAGAAAATATCTTTGTTGCTCTGTTGTTTTTCAGTTGCAAGGCTGAGTAGGAAAATGACAAGCAAAATAACGAAAAATGACAAGCAAAAAATAAGTTGAAACTAGAGCTAAAATAGAAAAAATTAACCAAATTTTGAAATTCTGATTAAGAATAAGAAAAAAGACCAGAAAAATCACTGGCTTTCTCTTTTGAATATCTGTTATTGAAACTAATTTGTATCAAAGAATATATTTATCAATTGAGTTAGTTATCTTTAACCATTAAATCCATTGAATAACTTCCTTTATCTCACCTACTCACTCTCCATATCATTGTTCTCTGGTTATATTTCGCATACATTACATACATAGACCCTGCAGAGATTTAACAAATCAGGCAATTCATAGATATTGGAAATCATAACAACAACAACAAAATTTATAACACACATGGGTAAAGCAGCTTCTAAACTATCCAAAGATGAACTTGCATCTTTGAAAAAATCGACATATTTTGATCGTCGTGAATTACAACAATGGTATAAAGGATTTTTAAGAGATTGTCCATCAGGACAATTATCTAAAATTGAATTTATCAAGATTTATAAACAGTTTTTCCCCTTTGGTGATCCAACAGATTTCAGTAATTATGTATTTGATGTATTTGATTCTGATAAGAGTGGTAATATTGATTTTAAAGAGTTTATTTGTGCATTAAGTGTTACAAGTAGAGGTACGTTAGAAGAAAAATTAGTTTGGGCTTTCCAATTGTATGATTTAAACGATGATGGTAAGATCAGTTATGATGAGATGTTATCGATTGTTAGTGCGATATACAAGATGATTGGTTCAATGGTTGAATTAAACGATGATGAAGCAACTCCTGAGATGAGAGTGCAAAAAATTTTCAATTTGATGGATAAAGATAGTGATGGTGAAATAAGTTTGGATGAATTTAGAGAAGGTTCAAAGATAGACCCAAGTATTGTTAGTGCTTTGAACTTATACGATGGATTGGTTTAAACTTTTGGCAGACTAAAAAAAAAAAAAAAGATTACTAGATTCATACTTTGTATTCATAATTCATATCATAATCTCACCTATACACGTTCTGCAGTCCAAACAGCAGCTTTACATGTAGTCTTTATAGCTTCTGTCAATAACCAATATGGGACAGCTTTTTCAGCATCGTTATCAACAGCTGTATCCAAATGTTCTAATTCTTCGTCTCTAAATTGCTTTATAGTTTTTTTCAAAGAATCCAATTCTGGTGATAATTCATTAGTAGTGATTATTTCATTCGTTAATGCATCTCTCAATGGTATATCGTTAAACTTATTACTCAAGACTCTTAGTTGATCGTTATAATGACCCCCAATAACAGTTTCAACAGCAACTGTACAAGCCATGGCAGCTTCTTTACCAATCAAAGCAGTTCCAACACCCATTGTAAAAGCTCCTAATTTCCACAATGGAGTTATTAAAGATGGTCGCACTCGTTTTTCAACTTGTAATTTGTTAAAAGTTGAATGATGGAAAATTTCTTGTTCCCACATATGTTTTAAAATTGGTTTTAACTGTGGTTCTTTTAATGATAGTATAAAATATTGTCCAGCGTATATATAATTGGCACCTAATTCACCAGCTTGATCAACTCTAACGAGACGATCTAGGAATGCATTCTGTCCAGGTGTAAACGAATCATATTTCAAATTAACCTTATCATTATCCTTTTCATTATCTGGCTGGGATTTTGATTCTATTGGCTCTTGCTTTAATTGAGATCTCAGTTGGGCTAAAGTTGAGAATTTCTTTAACCTTTTTGGAAGTGTTTTAACCAACACCTGTGATGAATTGAGAGACATCCTTAACACTGGATAATAGCTCTTTGTAGTATAGAAACAGAGCAAAAAGTCATGTCACTTTCATAGAAAAATCAGTTAATTGTATTTTTTTACGAGTGAACAGATGAGAGTCAAATCCGACTCTCATTTTGATCTTTAGTCGGAATTAACAGATCAATAGCTATTAGTTGTATCGATGATGATGATGATGATGATGATGATTATGATGATGATGATAGCAGGAAATGTATATGATAAAGTAGCCATGAAGTCACATATTTTGCAAAAAGCTTGTTGAAGAGTTAGAATTTTTAAAGATTTGAATAAATTCATAACCAACATCAAATGGTAATTCTTGAGTATCTCTTGAATTGGTAATTGGTTTAAATTCATTCAATGAAACTTTTAAATGTCTTAATTTGTTGTTGTTGATATCCTTAACAAAGATCCAATGCACTTTGAACTTTCCCTTCCATCTATTCTCTAGCCATACACTATTAATACTCTCTGATGAAATTATATCTTCAACATTGGAAATCATCTCTGCAATACCACAAAATTTACCAGATCCATTAACTGAAAAGAATAAAAAGATACGTTCGTTATTTGATTTCATGTTATAGGCCTTATTTAATCGTTTATTACCCAGTTGTGTTGATGACCAAATCTTATGAATAAATGATGATTGGAAATCAAATTCGTTAAACGATTTAATGACAAAGAACTTTGAACCTTTTGGTATATGAATTGAAAGCGGTGATAGTATTAGACTTGATGATGATGATAGATTAGTGCCGGACTGTTTGTTCAATTGATTACCGCCGTGTCTATCATTCATGTGATTAGTAGCAGCAGCAGCAGTATCTGTAGCGAAGAGATCTTTGGATGAATTCATCGATTGATGTCTATAGTTATTACTGTAGTTAATAGTATCATCCATACGATCTAAGTCTTTATAGTTTAAGACTGGATTCCAATTGAATAAGGTTAAATTATAGTTTGAATTGAATTCTAATCTTGATAATGCTCTTTCTGTAACCTTGTCAACTGAGATTTCAGTTTTAAATGGAGTTATAGATTTATTCATAACTAGATCAAACTCATCTATATTTGATCGTAATAACTCAAACTCCATTGAACTAGCTGTGGAATCAACACTAAAATCATTGAAACTCAGGTCCAAATCCACCATCGAACTATCTGATCCATTATAAGTTGTATTCAAGAACATTGTATTATATTCCATATTTTTTCCTCTGTACCTTTTATAAGAATCACAATGTTCAGATAAATTTGTTATTAGTATACACAGTATAATTTGAATACTCCAAAAAGGGAAAATTATATAATCTCAAAATTCTGATAATTTGAAAGATAAAATGTAGTCTCAAAGGTTGAAAATGGTCTAGAAACTCTTGGAAATGACCTAAAGCAATTGTCTACAAACACTTACAATATATACAAATCTCTGAAATAAAATGGATTGACATGTTCAAATGGCCATACTACATACAAAGTCATAAATGTGTTGTTTTTTCTCAGGACTTTTACAAATCAAAGGCTCCGAAAGAGTATCTTCTCTATTTAAATTACAATCTCCGTTAAATTACGACAAATTTCCTATCTTTGTTAAATCTTGCGTTCATCATTTTACAAATATAAAAATCTGGAGAAATGACACTTTTTGACACATAAATTTTTTTGATCTTTCTTTTTGTGTTTTTTTAGGCCGAGAAAGCACATGATAAAATTATTCATTGAGTGCAACACTAATTTAAATTCAGTTGATGACATTTGTTTTAAGTATATAACTAAATAAAATTTCCCCTTGATAAATTTTATATAAATCTCTCTCACAGATTTCTTATATACATAACTTCTTAATATATTGACTATATTTTGAGACTATGTCGGTTCAATAGGATAAGATACTATAACCATTCAGTTGATAAGACAATAATGATAGCAAGAAATCTTTATACTGGTTATGTCTTTCCACTACTATACCTGTTTTCCTCATTAAGTCAAACGGTATTGGCTTTGTACATAACAAATGATCAACTGCCCAATTTTCCAATATCGAAAGAAGTCTATGACAATTTAACGGTGTTTGCCCATTTGATGGATATAGCGTGAGTATTATCGCTTATACTGAGTGAGATGAGTCTCATGACTAACAACATAAGATATTGCATATCGCCTTTATCTAAAATTGGAATTCCTTTCAAATGTGATAACGGTTGTGAAGATTTCAACAGTACTGAGGTTGTTTACCAATGGACATCTGATGAATTGAATTTTTATTACGGTCATGATGATTTTGCAACAAGTGGTTATATTGCACTTGATCATAAATTGAATCAAATAATTGTAAGTTTAAGAGGAACGAGATCTTTCAAAGATACAATTGTTGATTTGAATGCGGATATGACTCCATATAACATTAATTCACCTTCATCCTCATGTCCTGGTTGTAAAGTTCATAAAGGTTTCTACAGATCTTATTTAAACACTTTAAACAAATTAGAGCCAAATTTACAACAACAAGTTTTAAAACATCAAAATTATACCGTTATATTTCTGGGTCATTCACTAGGTGGTGCTATATCAGTTCTTCTAGCGTTGCAGCTAGAGCAGTCGGCTTATAATGACAATAGCAGTAACAATAACAACAGTCAAGCAATCCATGTCCAAGTGATAACGATGGGTCAACCAATGATTGGGAACGAACACTTCAATGAGTTTGTCAATACCGTTTTCAATTTAAACAATCCAAACTCATTCGTTAAAGGTTCTCTGTTCAGAATAACTCATAAAGATGATCCAATTGTTAAGCTCCCCATTTCAAATTCATTCTTGATTGGGAATTCTTATTCACATTTCGCTAATGAAATATACATAGATGAATTAGGTAGTCAACTACCTAGTCTAACCAATGTTTATTATTGCAATGGTAACAAAGATTTGAATTGTGCAAGTGGAATGAGAATTCCAAAGGATAATACCGAACATTTGAACTATTTTAGAAGAATGGGAAATTGTGGGTTTAACTTTATACAATTGAACCAACACTAAATATGTATCTTTGTATATGCACATGTCTTATGATCTAAATCTAAACCGTGGTAAATCATCATCATCATCGTCATCATCGTCATCATCGTCATCCTCCTCATTGGTAGTCCCGCGAAATTTTGTTCTTTTACTGGTAATCTTCTTAGAGCTAGTAGCCTTTGAACGCTCTTTAACATTGCTCTGTTCTACAGAACCCAGTTGTTTCTCTCTTTCGTTAGGTTCGTTATCAATATCTCTTCTAAATTCAGGAACTTGATCAATGTTAGTAAATCTGACATTCATACCTAACCCATCATCATTATGGACCCCATGAGCTGCTGTAGAAAATTGGAATCCACCATCGTCATCATCATCATCGTCTGTATCAACGAAAAGCTTTTCTGATATAGTTGTTGATTGATTGTTATCCATAGTTTTATTATTCTGATCCCTGAACGAAAATGTATTCTCGTAATTATCACTTTGTCCATGACCATTAGATTCATAAATACCATCGATCATCTCTCTTGTCTCTTTTGATATCTTATCATCCTTCGAAGGATCAAAGTCCTCTGTTGTTATGTAGTGACGAGTTTGTAAAAACGGATCATACCCATCATTTCCTCGCCCATTTGATTTACTATGATTTTTTACAAATACTTTAAAGTTTTTCCTACCGTTCCAAAGTGGATTCCAACCAGTTTCTAAAGATTTCTGAGTACGAGATGTATTCTCTTTGTTCTTACGGACATTACGAAGTGTGACTTCAAAAGTCTCAACAATCGCCAAATCTCGTAGTTGTTCAACAGAATCGTTATCAATGGGTTCATTTAAACCTAGAGTTTCTTGGAATTTATCGTTAGCTTTTTTCTTGGATTGGAGTACTGCACTGGTGAATGATTGGGTGTCATTGGGTTTTGTTACTGTCTTGGGTTGGCCTGATAACTCCTCTTGTTTTAATGATGGTGATGCTGAGATTCTGGATATAGAGTCTTCTTTTACAGTTGGATCTTGGGTAAATGAAACCTGAGTATTTGATTCCTCCACTGGTGATAATGATTGGGGTTCAACGCTAGGCGAAAAGTTTGAATTCAAGAGTTGATTTTCCAAGGACTTTATTCTTGATCGTTGTCTTTTCTTCGTAGGAGGCTCCTCGTTTACTTCATTAGCCACTTTAAAATGTTCTCTATCTGGTTGCGGTTCTGAATGTTGTGTGTTCTCCAATTTCCCACCACCTGCGAAAAACTCTAAACTATCCAATGGTTTTATCCTCGATCCACGTTTCCTCTTGAGTTGTTGTGATGGTGCACCAGTGAAACTCTGAGGTGAAGCAGGTCTTTGTTTCAACAAACGTTCGGTATTTATTTCTTTGCAAGACTCTAAAATATCCTCACTTGTGACAAGGTATAGTTGAAGTTTCTTTGTCACTTCATTCAATATTCTTAATGATCTCTGATGGTCAGAATCTTGATTTAATGGTTCAACAATAATAGCATTCTGTTGTGGGTCCTCCAATTCTTTCCTCACAATGGAGACAATGGTATCAGATGTGAGAAGTTCATCAGCCTGAAGCAATATCGATTTCCCCTTAGCCAGGGCAAGGATAGGTTCCAATGTTGAAAAGACATTCTCATCACTAAAGAAAAACACCAAGTGACTGAATAACTCGCTTCGTAATGGGTTTGGTTTATAAGTATCATCAATCAGATATTCGTTTACATCTGGGAAATAAGTCTCGAAATCCTTAATGAGTAAGTCTTTAAGTTCAATTATCGTGCTTATGAACTCTTTTGAGGCAATTGGTATCTGTTTCAATAACGCATGTAGAATACTGGACGACTTGTCCGTATATCTTGTTATCAAATGAGTGGTTTCATCAAGAATTGAACTGTTGTATGTTATTCCAAATTTATACAAGATATTCTCATCAATGTCAAAATCCTTTTGGTTAGTTTTCAGTAGAAGTAACCTGTGATAGAATTTGATCTTTATACCAGATACATCCAATATAACCGTTGTAGTTCTTGAATATTCTTTATAAGGCAACCTGGCACGTTGATGTTTATCCAACGATTTCAATTTGATTGATTCATTGTTAATGATTGCAGAAACACCAAGGATTTTCAATTGTAATAAAGGTGATTTATTTGGGAATTCAGTACTTTGAATTTTGAACTTTAAATGTTGAGAACTGACTCTGCGATCGTTGATTATGAAATTGGAATTGGATCTTCCTAAAGTGTACTCAACTCCTGATTCTAATAGCGAAGTTTGAAGATGCTTTTGACCTAAAAGATGCGGCGGGGGTCAGTAAAAGTTAAACGCTTACCGAAGTTGATAAAGAAGAACACATACCTTCACTGTCAATATAGGCGTACTTTATATACCACATCCCTATCAACGGGAGAAGATATAAAGATCGATTCAATGATTAATTTTATCCATTTTAATAGTTGGTTCTTGTACATAACTTTCTATTTTCATAGGCATCGGCGATCATCAAAAACTTTGAATGAGAGGTACTAAGGTTTGAATGCCATTATACAATAAGAGTCAAAAGAAGAGAGAGAAACAAAAAGAAAAAAAAAAGATTGATGCACCATTGTTCCACTACAAGATATCTTTCAAAAATTCTATTCATTATTCATCATTCTCTCTTTCAGGACTTCTATCTCTAATTCTACTTATCTCATCGTTATCAACTTTCTTTATCTGAACTTCTTGATCTTGAACAAATGCAAAATCGGTTGATATTATCTGTCCTAAGAACTCCTCACCATTTGATTCTTCAACAGCCAATTGAGCATCTTTTAAAAACTTATACTCAACTAATACATAACCTTTGACATATCCAGTTTGTCTATCTAGATTCAATCGTAAATCTTTCACCTTTCCATATTCTGAATAGAATTGTATCAGATCTTCTTCTGTTGCTTCTTCGTGTATATTAGTTGATATTATCACGTAACCTTCTATAGATTTTTTAATTGCCAGTCCTTCTTTTGTTGTTGGTAGAATGATGTCTTGGTAGATTAATTAGTATATTGCACTACTTGTCCACCAACTTGACAATTGATACTCACTCTCATTACTGTCAATGTCCATTGCAGAGTCTGTTGTGTCTGTCATAGTTTGTTATCTTATAGGTCTATTGGTTCCTTTATTGCAGCGACAACGTGGCTATCAATTGAATGTGTTGTTTGATCAATACTATTATTGTTCGTCAAAGGCTGTAAATTTTAGCTTTTTTTTATGCTATATCGGAGGTAATAAATGTATAGAATTTCAGAGATTGAGCCAAAGGCAATGACACTATAATGGTAGTAAGCCAAATATCACAAAAATTATTCAAGCTTTTTGATATTTAACAAAATGTTCTTTAAAAGATAAAAATTCATAGCATATTTATGAAGCTCTTATAGTATTCAACTAAATCAAATCATTCTATGAACAGCCATAAAGAGGTACATCACTCTCAGTAGCCCGTATGGAAATAGTTGATGATTTAACATCAACCCCATATAACCGTACAAATACTGCGATCGAGTGTATGCTATCAACTAAGTGCATATCGAGAGCAAATTTGGAGAGAAATAACTCAAAATCCATCCAGTAAAGATCGAAAATAGGAGGAATAGTATTAAAACCACCAGTTCAGTTAATTTAGAATAAGCCTTTAGACTGTCATTATGAGTAAGTATTCCATTTTGTATTGAAATTACGGTTCTAAGTAAAATCTGAAACATAGTTGGATTCTCTCAAGTGGTAACACTAACTGTCGAATGCTATTATTTATTCTCTGTCTGATTGAAAATCAATCTGATAGATAATTGCAACGGGATTTATGACAAGCCGACAGATTATAATTACAATTTAACATACAGCTGTAGTAGTATATAGAATGTTTAGTTTTATATTTTGTCTAAAAGAAGTTCAAAGCAACGGCAAAACTTAAACCTGGTTTTGCTTCATCTTGAGACCTTGCACTTAATGGTATGTTATAAGAAAGATCAACAATTGCATTATTTGCCCTATAAATAATACCAACACCTGCTGCCGTTGCACTTTTTGTAATAAAATCACCAGTTTTAACTAATGAGCTGAATTGATTAAAATTTTTAAAGTTGTAATTATCACCAATGTTAATAAAGTTGTGTAATCTCAATGGAGATTTTTTAGCAGTGTTTGGTATTCTAGTAAAGATTGAAAAATTAGCTTTAAAAGCTGAAGTACCACCAATGAAATCATTACCATCTTTTAAACCAACAGAGTTCAGATGGAAACCTCTTAATGATTCAATTCCACCTAATGTGAATCTATCAGAGATATGAACCTTGTCAACACTTCTATCAAAGATTGAACCAGCTTCAAACTGTAATGAAGTTGTTAAATTGTTACTGAAAAATGATTTAACACCTTCAAATTTAAACAATGATTTGTTAAAAGTGTGTAACTCTAAATTCTTATCATTTGAAGAAGCTTTTGAAAAAGAGTCTAGACTGTTAAAACCTGATGTTTCATTCGTAAAGTCCAATAACAACCCATTGATGGCAAATCTACCTATTGAACTTCTTGAATCATATTTATAATTTGATGTGAATCCAATTTTGAAATCATCACCAGCATCAGTACGAATAACATCAGAGGCACTATTGGACACGTTTCTAACTTGTCTATTCGTGAATGAAATTCCACTAGTCCAAATACCTGTGCCATTTTCAATAAATTTCGTTGATTGAGTACCTAAAAATGCACCTATACTGTACTGTTCATGTGATGCCCAAGATTTGGCATCAATTAATGAGATTGCTGGATTGAAAACCGCTCTTGTTGCAGGAAATTTAACAAATGGTGTTAGCAGAGTTAAATCCCAAATTTTTTTATTCAAAGTGTTGTTATACGGATCATAGTTGATATTTATATCAACTAATAATGAACTTGCATTTTTCAAAAAATTTGCATCTAGATAACGGAATCCTGCCGCAGCATCAAAATCAGTTGTATTAGAATAGGATGAAAATTTGAACAATGGTAATTGGGAAAGTTCAACTTTTGCCTTTACTGGGACTATATCAAATTTTTGCTGTTGTAATTCACCTTTAACAATAGTTGGTAATATGGATGATTTATCCAAATCAACATTTATCGATATATCTTTGAACAGTCCAGAGTGTAGCAATCTTTTTTCAATCTTTATCAATTCATCTTTTAACTCACCTAGCTGTAATATAGGCTTCTCATTAAGAATTGGATCAACTAAACTTTCATAATAGTTATCTGAAAAATCACCACCAGTTATTGTTAATTCGTTAAGTCTCAATGGTTTAGTCACTTGTCTATTCAAAACATTGTACTTCCCGTTCTCACGTAGCTGATCCGCCAATACAATAGCACTCATGATGGCAAAGAAGTAGATCAATCAAACAGGAATAAATAAGCCCTACTCCACTTTTCCCAATCAACTTTAACTAAACACTTTATGTATTGAATTTTTCCTTCCAATGATCATTCACCGATTCCGGTAGTCTTAAAGTAAAATTGGGAGACTAAACCCAGACACCAAAAAATTGGCTAAAATGGGCCTTAACATAATCAAGTAGGTTTCAAATTAAGAGACTGAGTTTAATGCACTATTCAAATTATGAGACTGGATATAATGTTATTATTACCATTAAGGTATACTCACAAAAGCATTACTCCCCATCTTCAGCTGTAACCTTTGGCAATACGGAGTTGTGGCCAAATGGGTATCTATGTTCAGACCCCTTAGTCACTATCATACAGTGAAAAGTATATAGGTCTAGGGCCTCGTAGTTCTACTCTGATCAACGTAATGATGAACGAACATATATCTCTATCTTTATCTAACTATCTCTAATTCATAGGTCTCTTCTTAAAAAAGCAATATGGAAATCTTTAGTTGCATAAATACCATCTTCTAAAGTATTGTTTATCACAAGACCATTCTCATCTATATTTTGTACCTCCTGTTCTTGAACTTCAACAAACCCGAATCTGGAGTAATATGGAACAAGGTTATGTTCAGCAATTACTGTCGCAAAAAGATGATCGCATGCAGAATCTTTCGCAAGTCCTGCTACTGTATTGATCAAAATACTACCAACTCCTTTGACTCTTGATACGAATCCTGTCAATTCCCATCCTTTCTTACCAGTAGCATCGTCCAAATGATTCTTCACCCCTAAAGAGCCGATGACATCCTCCTTGTTTATATGATCAAAGTTGAAGTCATGGTAAACGTGTTCTATCACCAGCTTTCTGTCTTTACCATCAACCAATGTTTTAGCCACCTCATCATCATGAGTATCATTTGATTTGACCAGGATTAAAAGAAAACTATCATTTGACCTCAACCCTAAGTCCGAGATGAATACCTCATCATTCTTAACTCTGGATGATGTGATTATGTTGTATTTCTTATTATAGTCATATCCTTCGTTTAGAAAAGCTGTCAAGAATTTTATTAGTTTGTATGAATTTGGCTGATCCTGTTGAAATAGATCACCGGTGAGCTTTAATAGTTTTAGCTTTTGTAGACTTGACATTACAAAACCTGGTTTCCTAATATAGAGACCAATGGTTGAGAGAGAAATGTGGTGAATTTGAAGAAAGAGATCAAATCGCTTAATCTGTCAAAAAAAGATCTATTTTTTTAACTATGTTTTTAGTCCCTTCTAATCTCCGTAATGTATAGCGATACCGAAATATCACCAAATTGGCCTCAACGTCTGTATTACAAGAAGAAAAAAATCTTATTAACAATAAATGAATTAAAAGATTATAATAACACGGTTTGGAATAACTAGAATATAAACAGAAAGAAGTGCGAAATGAAATCGTTATATAAAGAGTTGTAATAAGCGAGTAGTTTAATCACAAGTATGCCATCCATAATGGATCAGAAGCTGCAAGATTTCTTGGATTAACAGCCTGTTGAATGAAATCAAGAATGTGTTGAGTTACAACGGTAGTGGAACTGTTTGTAGTTGACAACTGTTGAACTTTTTTAGAAATTAAATCAACATTAACACGAACAATATCACGTAAATGTGGTTCTTCAGCTGATGGACGATGTTGCTGTGTAAACCATGATATGGTTTCATCACGAACAAATAATGGTAAATAGGTGTTCAATTCAGATTCATGTTCTGTTAACGCTTTGGCAATGGCCAAGATATGAACTGATAAGATACCTTCTAAACCTGCCTCACCTATCAATTGTTGAATGTTTGGTGTTAATCTGAATGGTACACTTTCAGCATTGTAAAAGATTGGAGCAGCACGTTGAGCGGATACATCCAACCCAGTATTTGCAAAGAAATTGGTATTAGCTTTTGAACTTGCAATTTTAGATGGTAACATTTCATATGTTGTAACAGCACCAGAATTTTCATTGATACTGATTTTATGAGGTTGACGACTGTTGATACTCATCATATAGGTCATGAAAACAAATGAAGCATATTGAGAGGTGAATTGTTTACGGAATAACCAAAACTCTTCAAAAGTTGTAAACAAACCAGTGAAATATTTCTTAACAACATTATTAGGAACAATCAAAGATTGAATAGAACCTAAGATTTCAACTCTTATACTCATAATATCAGGTTTTGGTAAATGTGGATCAAATGCAGCCCGCATTTTCTCATTATAATACAGTAAAGGTTCATCACGGTTGACTTTATTCTTCTTGCAAAAATCCTCGTAAATTTCTTGTAAGGAAGTAACAGATACATTATCATTCATAATACGAATGTGTGGTGATAATGGAACTGCGATTGGCAAAGTCAAATGAATATTTCGACGACGTGTTTGAACCTTTCTTGATAATGTATCATTTAAGATTCGATACAACTGAAATATTCTCTCCTCACGTCTGCAATGGCGAGCAGCAGGAAATTGCACAGCAAATTGATGTAAACTACCATCATGACCACGTATTTTGATTCGCTTATAGCAAGCATGGGTCCCTCTGATTAGTTCCAAAGTTGGTAAGAATCGTTCAATTTTAATGAAATGTGAATTATTATCCTTGTTTAACAAATACTGACCTGGAACTTCAATATCTTCAAATTTTTGATGATGGAATTCACTCAAATGTGGGCAAACACTTTCCAAATTAACACTAGAGAATCTGCGATCTAACTTATCTTCTAAACGATCTCTCCACTTTCTTAGTTTTGTAATATATGATTCAAGATTAGGCTTTGACGAAATGAAATCTTTGTCAAACTCACTTCTTATATGTCTAGGTAAGATAGTATCTGCAAATCTTGTGATATTAGCTTCAGTGGTTGGAGGTAACTTAGCATCCTCTCTTGGGTTTGGTAAACGATTCGAGTATTGGATACCATCGTTTAACAGTGCGACGACTAGCCTATAGGCATCTTCGTCAGCACTGCACTTAAATCTATGATTGATTTGATCAACCAAGGATTCAAGCGATAAAGCCAAAAGTGGATATGCAGTCTTCAAAATTCCCATAATCTCTTCAACATATTCCCAAGGCTGGCGAATACTATTTTGTGGGGCTGATGATGAACGTGGCACTGATTCGTTGCTTTGTTGTTGAGCTTGTGCCAGTTGTGGTGATTGTTGTGATTGCTGCCCAGGTTGTAAGGTTGGTTGGTTATTTGGCTGTGGTGACTGTTGTTGGGGACCCTGTTGACTGTTTTGTCGATTTGCAACAGCCATTGCTTGTCTTTGAATAACTGCAAAATCTTCTTTTGTAGTACGAAGTTGGAAATGTAAAGCTTGTGGATAAGTTTTAGCAATTCTAATTAAAACTTGACGAACCAATTTGGCTTCTTTATGGGATAAAGATGTCAACAATTGCGGAATGAAAGTGATCCAGTACCATACTGGGACTTCACCTCTATAAGAATCAAATGCAGATGATAATGAACCATTTGTATCATCAAGACTAATCAACCATAAAATACGACATAATAGACTTCTAGCTTTACCATTTTTGTACAACCCAGCAGCTTGTAAGAAACAACTGATAGCATTATTGGCATAAACCATTTCATTTGGTGATTCTCTGAGACGACGATCGTTAAAGTGACCCCATTCCGCCCATGCTTTGGCAAGGTTCAGATCGATTTGAACAGCAGTGGCAAACGCTTGATTAGCTTCCTCTTGTGCCTTCAATTTTGCTAGGAACATACCTTTCAAAGTGAAAAATTCTGCCTTTTGTTGAGTGGCAAAGTAAACAAGATTGGTATTGCTAATAACATCCAAACCAGTGTTCAACTCATTCACGTTTTGGTAATGACATTTTGCTTGTTCTCTTAACTTTAAGAAGGCTTCTTGAATTTCAATGTTTGGTAAGGTATAGATTTTGGTCAATTGGCTAATACACACATCTGGCATATTATGCTTGCGAGCAACGTGAGCAAATCTATTGATTACCCATGCAATCTCATGATAACCACGGTAAGCATAACTATTAGCGTTGCTATTACCATTAGCCTGTTGTAACGCTGGAATAAATGGCATGTAAACCTTATTGATAACACCAAACGCATGTTGACGCCACGTTACTAAATCATTCCAAACATTAATATCATCCCAAACATTAGGTAGACGTTCTCTCCATGCTTGTAATACTCTTTTCAGTTCTTGAGATTTGTTATCAAGATTTTGAGCATTAGTAGTCAGAAGGGAACCATACACCTGTGAGGCTTCCATAAATTCAACGTATTGCTGAAAAGTGTGTAGTAATGGGACATGTGCATTGGTGAATCTTTTTGGTAATGCATGCCACTTACGTAGTGCAAGCTGAATACCTTCATCACACAGTTTTGATAAATCTTGAAGAGTTTCCTTTTGTTGAGCATATCCTTGTAGGCATAGGAAAGTTTCGAATATTTGACGACGTGGCGTTGGAACGTCCATAACAGTTTTGACAGATTGCTCCAAAGGTTCCTTATCAGCGGTCCAGTCAGCAACACGCCATCCACACTCTAATAGTAAATCGGTGAAACCTTCGTGTTTAGCAAGCTCGGTCAAAATATCCCAATGTTGTAATTTCTCAGCGCATAGAATCCAGTTATCCTCCCACAATGAGTACTCAGACTCACCATATGGTAAGACACCACTACGTGCCTTGATTTGGGCGGCTTCGTAAAGCTGAAGCGCTTTATCCCAAAGACCAACTTGTTCATATGACAAAGCAGCATTAGTCTCGAGGTATTTGGCACGTCTTCTCCACTGACCATAAAACATATCATCCTCTTGTAGCGAGGCGTACACTTCGATCAAGGCATCTTGATTGGTCTCACGAATGACGGCGTTTTCAACGAACGGTTGTTCTTCAATGCTCTCCAATATTTTAATAGATGGATACCAAGCGTCAAAGCTATACCCTAGATATTTGATCAAATGTGGAGGTAATTGCAAATCGGGACATGCGCCTACCCCTTCCAATAATGATTGTACAACATTTGGACGAGCGTCAGTTTGACGTGTATGGTAATCCTTTGACAACAAGGAAGCAAGAGCTTCTCTGAAACTCTGTTTTTCACGGCGACTAATGGAACTGTAAGCAACAGGGAAAACATTTACCCAAGTTGTGTGTACAACTTCTGGGCTTTGATAAAATATATTAACCAATGGGCCTAATAAATCATCTGTCTTAATACCATTCACTTTACTCAAAAACTTGGATTGCTTGTCTAGCAAGTCTTGAACACCTTCAAGAGGATCAGCTGTTGAATCTCCAACGATTGCTTTCACTTTATCAAATGAAGCAAATTGATAGGAGTTTTCCAATTTCAGAATGTGGTCACCATCAAAGGAACCATATATGAGCTGCAAAGCTTGATTTAACCATCTATAGTCTGCTAGGTATTCCCAGTTTTGCTCTCTAATAACGTAATTCAATCGTTTGTTGACATCCTTTTCTAAACTATCATTCAAAATTGACATCAAGCGTGTTCTAATTCCAACATCAGCTAAACGGGTACCAACTAAGAACGGTTGTTCCATTCTAACGGTAAGTTCAGTGCATGACATACTCTTATCCTCAAATATATCAACAATAATTTGATAGAATTCTTTAGAAAGAGACTGTTCACCCCTCATTTCAAACACTAACATTTTGATTAGAATTGCGGCCTTTTCTTTTGTGGTTGGGAACAAATCAGCGGTAGAAAAGACCCAGCTTCTAACAATGTCAATGATGTTTTCCAGTAGACGAATGTCTAACGAACGATCAATCAACTGTGCCAACAGAGTTAAAAAGATACGACGTTGATCACTCAAACTTGAGATTCTCATAGATGATATATATAAAATCTTTTCCAATAGTTTCGTAGTCATTTTGACTTCAAATTCAGCTTGAGGTGTACTCGTATCAGTCTGCGATATTGAAATATGGTCCTTGCAAATTTTAGCAAAAGTTCTTATAATACTTTGGATCAAAGGATCCAAGCTCTTTGGATAATGGTTTGCTAATGTCCAGGCTAATGTCACACCGGCAGCAACGGAGTTTGTGCTCTGTAAATCTTCAGCAACAATTGTACTCAAGAGCGTCAAAAATGATTTGACATCCTCACTTTGGTATTTTTCATCTGTTCCACCTTGTGTTGTGATAGCTTTCAAAACAATCCTCAAAACACGTTGTAATCCTTCTTGAACATCATGATTGTCAGAATGTAAACATTTATCCAATAGGGTTTGAATAAAACTTATATTTTCCACAATCCATTCAGATGTTTTACCTTCTAAAGCAATTCCAAGGACATCGAGAGCGTTAAGACAGTATCCCAGTAGGTTTGCACTTGATAGATCAGCTTGCACTAAAAACTTTTCAAAAAATTGTAATTTCACAGTGACCTCGGACCAGAACCCAGGGCTTAATAGTGTATACAGAATGTGCAGAGCCTTTTGGCCAAGCTCATTCTCTGATGCCCTCTGGGAACTGACACATATAAATCTGATCAAAAAGGTGACACAAGCTTCACGTTGAGTAAACGGTACTGTATAACTCTTGGGAGTAGTTATATCAGAACTGGAAATCTCCGGCGAGCCAGCACCTTCAGCACCTTCAGCACCAAGAAGTTTCTCTTCTTCCTTTTCAGTTAGATTAGAAGATGCAACTGGCGCAATGGCAGATCCCACGTGTTCAATGTCAGCTTCTTCTTTTGCCTTGATTTCCCAGTTCATGATCAATTCTGCTAATTCTATGGCTAACAATTGATTTTCTAGGACAGGGTTTGCCATGTTCGTCAATTTACCAACATATGTGATTATGTTTGGAATGAAATGATCTCTTGCAATATAGAATATATCAGCGTGATGAATTAGGAACTGGTAAACTGTGAGATTTTGAACAGTGTTGTTTTCTGAAAGAACACGTCTGACCCATTTAATCCAACCAGTGGAAGAACCACTTGGGCCCATGCGTTGTGGCATTACTGGAGCTAGAAGGTCTAATGCCTGTCTGATCAGGAATCTCGAATCAACTGAATGTGTTCTTAAAAGAGCAACAAAGACTTGAGTTACGATCTTCACTGGAGTTTCATAGACAGAAATAAAGTATGAAGTAACAACATAAGCTGCTTGTTTCGTCAATATATCATCTAGCTTAATATAATTCCAACTGAATTTAATAACATCTTTACGAAGATCAGCTGTTAACTGAGGTGCGTACTTAATCAACAGAGCAGATGTTTGCAAGAATTCGAATCTCAAATTATCAATTGATCCAGCTGTATGACTTGTAATCATCTCGTTATTTGCCCTCCACACTCTGTTGTGCACAAGATCCAACCATGCAGGAACTTTAGCACCTGGTGTTTTACTAGCTAGAGCATCCAAATTTCCAGACTTCAAGCTTTCATTTATAATGATTGCATTAAAAATGTGTCTCAATATAAAGATCTTAGAGTCCAATGACTTGTTCTCAGTAGCAAATATAATAGACTTGCATAAGAAATCTTGACGTAACTGAGCATCGTCAGCTTTGACAACCTTTTCAAATATAAAATCTTCCAAACGTGAGGAAATAGAAATTTCCAATGATGATAACAAGTCAACGAATCCTAAAATGGTATTACTATCTTTAGGATTACTCTCAAACAAGTCAACAAACAACCCTTGTAATGTATCGATACCTTGTGTAATACAGAAATGGATTGGTGAGGTAAGTGAAGCGCCTTGCTCTATCTTGATTATTTCCTTAGGTAGAGATGATATGTCCAAAAGCACCTGTTTGTTGGAAATCAACCAATCGGGTTCACTAATGCTCAAACTCTGAATCAAATCAACAAAGTTGGCAAACTTGATAGACTTACTTTCAGGTTGTGTTTCAGAAATTATGCTGTTGTAAAACGTACTAATGTTTTCCTTCACTGTATTTCTTAAATCCTCACACTCTTTCAAAGAGATAAAATAAGCTAACTTTGTGCCCATTTTTCTCAATTGAAATTGTTGAGAAAAGAATTGTAATGTTTCGTTAGGGAAACGATTCAAAAACTTGGCAATTGGTTCACGGAACGGAGAACCTTGTTTACGACGTAAATTGTCCTCTAGATAGTTCAATGTCTTGATTATCTCCTCCATGAAAGTGTAAGCTTTTGGTGGTAAAAGATGGAAAATGTTCAAGATTGCAACAATGATTTTAACAGTTCCATTGTGTTCAAGTTCTTCAGATGCAATAGAATGTAAGACAACAGGCTGAGCCCATGCCATCAAATGATCCAATAATTTTCTCCCGATTTCGACCTTGAAATAAGTAATCAATAGCTCAAGTAAACGAGCTAAAGCTTCCAAGCCAGAGACAGTAAGCTTTTTATGGTCAGACAAGTTCATCAGCATCGGACGTAGACCGTTCTGCAATAACTCTTTGGGTAGTTTGGCATTCTGAGAGAGCACCTGTTGAAGACCCAAATGAGAAGCATTGATAATCTCAGTAGACTTAGCACAAAGAGTCTTGAAAAAAACAGCTAGTATCCTTATTCTGGTATGACCTTGTTGACTTGATGTAAACTCCGGTTTGGTCAGAGCAAGTGATAGAAGCTTGATACAAACTACTCGAAGTTTGACCAACTGTTCAGCAGTTCTATGCTCAGAAACTTTATGGGCACTTGTTAAAGATTCATCCTCAGCATCCACTAATGTCAAAGCCTCCATTAAGAGTCTATTCAGTTCATCGTTGAAGGTTAAGAAAGAGTTGTTCAAGCCAAGACAAAAAGTGATGGCATCAATATTACCAATTTGCATTGGAAATGGCAAGGCTCTCAAAGGTTTACCAAAGATCGGAGTTAACAAGATACTCTTACATTTCTCAATGATTGATGATACAGGGACTTTGGTAGTTTCTGATAGAACCTTCAAGGCTGCTTGAGATGTTTCTCTGACTATTGGATTAGCATTACTCAAATCGTAAACCAATGCACCAACAATTGTCTGGAATGGCTTCTCAAAAACTTCAGACTCCGTAACATTTTTATTAGCCTCTGCCAAAACGTGTAAGATCAAAGACTTGGCATTCTCACACACTTCATGAGGGGCTTCAGGATTGGTATCTCTTAAAACATAAAACATTGCATGAATAAATTCAAACTGGCGAGGTTTGAACCAGCTGATTGGAATATCCAGATCTTCCACCATTGTCTGTAACCCTAATGTACTAGCTAATTTGTTATAATAAGCTTCATCATAACTTGAATGGACAAATGCATTGAAAAAAGAGCGTAGAACAGGAAATTCAAGTGCCTTCTCTTTTGAACCAAACACAAGAACCGATGTTTCAAAGACAACTTTAATTGCTTCGATACCACTCTCTCTAATATCAAGGGTATATGAACTCAAAGCATAGATAATTGCGTCAAAGATTATACGTTCGGAAATGATCACTTGACCTTCTTTATCATTGACCAAGAAAGGACGTTGATTTTTAACTTTCTCAGTTAACACTTTACCTACTCCAAGTAAGGTTAGGTGTTGAGCAATGTCTTTGATCAATTGGGTAGCCTCCTCTTTCAGTTCAGGAATAGATATGGCATAAAATATGGATTTGAATAATCGTAATGTTAGTTCTTGTTCACGGCTCAACTGTTGTTTGCTTATAATCACTTCATCGTCAATATGAAACTTTTCAACGTCTAGATTCTCTTTCGTTATAAGTTCAACAGCAGAAGATAACACGGAAGCGTAATTGTCTGGAATTTTTTCACTTGGAATGAACAATAAGAAAGTTTTTGAAA
Source organism: Taiozyma peoriensis (assembly GCA_030574875.1). Lineage (NCBI taxonomy): Eukaryota > Fungi > Ascomycota > Saccharomycetes > Phaffomycetales > Wickerhamomycetaceae > Taiozyma > Taiozyma peoriensis. The sequence goes on from JAJMFM010000011.1 coordinate 121,391, forward strand.
TTAACTGGAATGCGCTAATACGATAATGAATTTCCACCGTAACATCTTCTAAAATATCAACCGCTTCCTTTATACCAGTGGTAATAGATAAAGGCGCTTCTCCGTCAGGTAGACCTTCAATCTTAAACTTAGCTGAGATTGTTTGAGTGAGACTTGAATTTATTTTCAAATCTTGATGAGGTTTAATAAAGCGACGATTTCTACCACCTAGCTTACCTAAAATTCTGAATGTCGTATGTGAATGTTGATGATGATAAGGGAGAGGTTTCAAATGTCTCCACAGAGCCTCCATAACTTCATCAATGACTGGCTCAATTATTGGATCAAAATACTCAGCGGTCAAATTATCGACACAAAGCTCCAACGTTCTCAACCCTTGACTTACTAACTCTTGTGTACTATTTAGAGCCAAAACCAAAGGTCTCATCAGATAGTTCAAATGCGGAACCAGAACACTGAGACGAACAGGAACAGTCAAACACAATTCAACATAGATGTCACGTTCTTGAGGACGACGAGCATTTAATATCATTCTGTTCAATGACTCTAATAGTACTTGTAACAATGGCATGATTTCTTTGTAAAGATTTTCGAAACGACCACCACCGATACTTCTAAATAGTGTTCTAATTAGATGAAAATAAGCGATTGGCTCTTTTGATGTAGTTGTGAGTTTTAAAGAAGTCAAAATCAAATCATTCAAGTGGGGTAAGATAACTTTCTCGTTTAATGTTGGAAACAAGTTTACGGACATGAAGCATAGCTTAAACAACCGTATCAGAATGTTCGTTTTGATAATATCAGAGGAGCCAAGCTGATCTAGTTTTCCCTTCAAAAATGAGATTAAAAGACCTGAAAAGTTTGGAGATGTGTTCTCATTGGCAAGGAAAAATTGAGGAATATGCAGTAACGCAGAATCCTTTAACATTGCTTGATATAAGAATGATATCTCAGCTTGGACAATTTCATTGAAAGTTGCTGCATCGATGTGAATAAAGATGATTGCAAAGTTCTCCATCAGGTCTTTCTCCTCTTTCGATGAACTGACAGGAAGCGAAGGACCTGAGAACTCCAATGTTTGTCTATCAGGTTTTGCTTGCTTTTTCTGTTGTGACGTTGAGAAGAATCTCATACCTGATATACATTCTTTGAAGAGGTGTCTTAGCACTGTGACTTCTTCATTTGAGAATCCTCTTGCAAGGTCATTCCACTTTTGATTATGTGCTTCGTTTTGTGATGGAGGAGGCTGAGGGTTAAAGTTTTTCAAACCATAACTGATTGTTTTCAAGAATTGTAATAGTGTGCGGAATAGGTAACGAGCATCTTTTAATGGATCACTTTGAGAGTTAGGACTGATTAGTATAGGTAATTCTCTTTGAATGTCAAAGATATCAAAATCTTTTTTCGGAACAGTGGTGTTTTCTTCGTTTGAGTCAACGTCCATCTCATGATCTCCATCTTGATCTATTTTCTCTTCCTTGGCTTTCTTTTCATCCTCAACTTTTCTAGTCTTAGATGCATGTTGAAATCTTTTAATCTTATCTAAAAATTTATTAATTTCATCATCTGAGTCAAACTGATTTGGATTATCTTCTTTTAGAGTATCCAAGTTCTTTTTCTCCTTTTCAAGACGTTTAAATTCTAAATCTGTATGATGTTTCATGATATTACCATACTGTCTATTTAAAGCTTTGAATCGCTGAGTGAATGCATCAATGATCAACATGAACAACTGTCTACCTTCTGATTTAGAATTCAAACGCATGATACGTTCGACCAAATTCAATAGTAATTTAGCGCTCATTATTTGAACAGTTAGTGCCAAAGTGCTATCTTGTAAATGATTACAATATAGTGTGATTGTTTGTAAAATCTTCTCCGTAGACAATTTATCTCTAACATTATGAACAAAATCGGCAACAATACTATATGCTAATGGGCGTAGAGTTTCATGGGCTGTTAAACCATCACCAATCAAAACGTTTTCATCAAATAACAAATCTAACTTTGGAATGAACAAGTTTCTATATGGCGTAGTTAAGATATGTCTTGTTGCATGTAATAACTCTTTTCTTGCAGCCGATAATTCACTTGGACAATCCTGTAGTAATCTCATTATAAGATCTGGGATAGTTTTAGTATAATCCGTCAATAAAGTTTGTGAGTAACCACGAATGAATATATATGCTAAAAATGAAGCAGCTTTAACTTGACCTAGTATAAAATCACCATATGCAGTTCTATTTTTAACAGATGAAGTTACGGATGTAAGTTTCAAACCTTTTTCTTCAGCTAATCTTCTTGCTTCTTTCTGTTGAGGAACTTCCAGTTGTAAGATTGCAATGATATGTGGTATAAAATTTGGTAAAGACGTGGTGACTAATTGCTTATACGATGATGTTAAAGTAACCATTGTAATTGGGCATTCGGCAATTGTCTTAAATGAATGAAGTGATTTTGCCAATTGATTTGATTCTTCAGAACTTGTTAATGATGGTGAATTTGCAATTGGAGATGTGAATGAGTTGTTGGTATTAGATGACTGTTGATTATTATTAAAGGTATCCTTTATAAGTTGATCCATATTCTTATACATCTCAACAATTATTTGAATGAATGAATCTGCCTTTTCTGATAAAATAGTTTTATAGGATTTGAACAAACTTGTTAATATTTTAAGACAGAGTACACCATTTTCTTCATTTTCTGTTGATAATAGTCTTTGTAGTGTATCATTTATATCAATTGCATAGTTTTGGAATGTTTCATTCATTTGGGAACGATGTAGTACTTCTAAAATTGAATTTCTTAACCTATGCTCCGGCGCTTGACTTGCAAAGCTGATAGGTATGTTGTTCAAAAGATCAATATATATTGGGATGAATTGTGAAAGGTAATGTTCGTATTCATTTGGACTAGTGAACGCCTCAATCATATCTGATAACTCAGATAAAACTGAGTGTTTAGTCTTGTAGTCGACATCTTCTTTTAACCTTTCAGCAAAGGTGTCTATTTGAGAGGTATAAGCCATATTCTCTTACTTCCAGCGTAGAGGACTCTATCTCAAAAATATGGGCAATTTGATTGACGTACTTGATGGATTTTGCACCACAAGATTATATGTAACTAAAACGATATATCTATCACTTCAAGGTGAAAGCGTGAAAAGAAACACAAAGGGCAACAGAGCACAATAAAGATGGCACTAAGTTCGAATGGTAGTCTTGGATACCCTTCTTTTTATTCCCCTTGTTCCAGGATGAACTATAACACACCCTTTGTAAGCTAAGTTGATTAGTATTAATTTAGGACCCACAAACTGGTTGATCGTTCAAAATCACTATTGTTTTGATTAATACTTTTTTCCATCGTAGTAATAGCTCCATAGTAAAATCGTTCCTCGACTTTTTTTTAAAAAGAGAGGAAAAAAAAACGAGAAAAATTCAAAAACTCGAAAAATAAATGTTCACGTGAGAATCACGTGCAGATATTTTTCCATTCATATAAAATTTCAAATTCCATCAAATCTCATATTCCGAAGTGAGCTTGTACCATCATAAATTACTAGCACCTAACCCAGACTCATAACCAGGTACTATTGCAGTCAGCAGTTAAACATATATCATAATTTATGATTTCAAAACAGTGTTGGCTTGAAGATAGAAATAAATACTTCACTTCTACGTACTAAAGATATGTTAAAAATAATTTCGAGTCTTTT
>JAJMFM010000011.1:125211-231533 GCA_030574875.1 Taiozyma peoriensis
CTTGGTGTGTATTTTTTTTTTTTTTTTTACCTGTTATCTAATTAATATACATAAAGATCAGAAAAAAAAAAGGTAAAATTCAAATGAAGGAAATAATTATATCTTGAAATTTCCTCAAGAACCTCTTCAAGTTGCGCTCCTAGTTGAATTTAGCTGCTTAGAAGTAAACTGGACCGTTTCGAACCATTAGAAGTTATTTTTTTTTCCCTCATCTTTGTACAAGACCATGTGAATTTAGTAACGGTCGGCCCGTTATTTTCCAAAAGCAGCACTTTGTCTAACGCCTATTCGTAAAACTAATTAATCATTTATGTATCTGAAATCTTGAATAAACTGCGTTTATCCAGCACATGCTGCTGCGCCGCATTGTTCTCTCAGAATTTTTTTCAAGGTTGCTTATTCTAATCTATCAGCTTTTTAATTTTTAATCATCTAAAAGACCAAGATCATTCGTTACAATTACTGTGCCCTCAGATTTACAAAATAACCCCAGATAAATTCCGAGTTAATTCTTTCGGCCAATGAGAAACTTTGAGGTGACACAACTTTTTTTTGAGTTTTTATGCTTTATGCATAATGATGTGATGATTGGTGGAATTTGAAGAAATGGTGGTTGTTAAAATATTTAATTTCAATTGATCAGGTGGATTATAACACTAATCACAGAGTTCCCTTTTCAAAATCTTGGATTATTATTCTCATAGAAGCATGAAAGTTATTGTGCAAAGAATGGGAATCCATTGATATCAATAAAGCCCCATCATCTCATCAATCTTGAGTTTGTGATCTCTTAAGCAAGTATTTGTAAAATAACGTTAAACGATGCATGCATAATACGAACACATGACCCCCGTTGAGCATCATTAACTAGTGGGTTATCCTCGTGCCCTTGTTCAACTTTCAATTTCCGTAGGGCTTACTTTTTCCCAGTATTTTGATATTATTCAACTACGTATGTAGGCCGCAGTAGAATATCGCACCATAACTTGATGCTATTTAAGTTGACTCTTTCTTCACAAATTATTTATTAGCGGATGATCTTCAATCTTATCATACTATAGTTAGCTTGGAACTAATTTTACAGTCAAAAGCCGCCTATTATAATGATATCTGATGTCGATCAATTTCGAGAATGTATAGTCTTCTAATTTTGTCACCTCCATCATCGCCCTCATAGCCATGATGATATAGTTGAAACATGTACTCGAGTAAAATGAATGACCTACATAAATTAAACCTCTTGATCTCTCTTAGCCACTTATAGTTCTCAAACATTCCCATGTAGTGCTTAAAGTGAGAGTGAGCAAGTTATTCAGTTGTAATTTACTCGTATTTTTAACTCAAAGTCTCTCATCAATATTAGATCAGTCAGTTCTCTTTTACTAGTGATTAGTCATTAAATATTAATATTTGTTTTAAGTTACAGTCCAAGATTGATCCTTATTGTACTGTAAATGACCCACATCCAATACCAAGACCTTTTAATACCATGCCTTATCTAAATAATTCTCGCATCCAAAAGTATAAATAGAGATAACATTCTTCTCTTGCTTTGTTTAAACACCATCAAATACTATCATAATTATTTCCATTGCAAGTATATATACTACTAATAATAAAATACAATGTCTTCATCCACCCCACAAGAACCGTTCTACGACACCCCACCAAAAGGTAATCCAAAATTTGTTGATGATGGTGATGATGAATTAGCTGATTCTCATAACACTTTAGCTCAAAATAGACCAGTTCAAGTTAGACCTGGTTTAAGTCTGGTTAAAGCAGAACCTGATGCTATTAAACTTTTGAAATATTCAAAAATCTATGAAACTCAACCACAGGGATTTTATCAAAATATGATAAACTCATTGGGTAATTTCTTTGGTGGTATTGGTATGATTCCATGTTGTTGTTGTTCAAATCCATATCATGACGTTCAACAAGGTAAAGTTGGTTTGATTACCAAATTTGGTGAATTATCAAGAGTGGTTGATCCTGGTTCAACTTATGTTAATACTTTTAGTGAAAAACTAGTTCAAGTTTCAATTAAGACTGAAGTTCAAGAAGTTCCTGAACAAGCTTGTTTAACTAAGGATAACGTTATCGTTTATTTGAAATCGGTTATTTATTATAATATAGTTGACCCTCAAAAGGCTTATTTTTCAATTACAAATATTCAAGGTGCCCTTTCAGAAAGAACTCAAACAACTTTAAGAGACGTTATTGGTGCAAGAGTTTTACAAGACGTTATTGAACGTCGTGAAGAAATTGCTGAAGCAATTCAAGCAATTATTGCCCAAACTGCTGCGGATTGGGGTGTTAACGTTGAATCAATATTGATTAAAGATTTGCGCCTAAGTAATGATATAACACAAGCATTATCACAAGCTGCTCAAGCTAGAAGAATCGGTGAAGGTAAAGTTATTCAAAGTAAGAGTGAAGTTGAAGCTGCTAAGCTAATGAGAGAAGCTGCTGATATCTTATCTTCAAAAGCTGCTATTCAGATTAGATATTTGGATGCCATGGTCAATATGGCCAAGACTGCTAACTCAAAAGTTATCTTCATGCCATCGTCAGTTGATGTTGAAAACGGTGCTTCCCCAATTGCTCAATTAAACCCTGATGGTCAACAACCTCAACAAACTATCACAAGCTCATCAGAGAACCAACAGAGGCAGACAATTGAAAACATTGCCTTACAAGAAGCTTTGAAAGAAGGAAACTAGTTGATCAATAAAGCAATCTGGATCTCATATTTCCCATTTTTTTATCCTCTGCTTCAATTACTATGTTTGCCTTTGATAAATATCTTCCATGGTCATCTAACACAACTAGATCTTGAGTTCATTTCTTTCTGCTAGTCATCAAACACTTAAATCTCGATGACATTGCTTCCTATTATTTTCAGTTCTTCTAATTCTCAAATGATAGTTTTTATCTTTATCTGTTGATTTACAATAATTTTTCTTCCCTTAAATGCGTCTTTTACTACACTGAAGGATGGGCCATGAGCTAATTAATATACTTAAATTCACTCATTTGAAGCAACAAGTTTGAGTTCAGTTGTAGCAATAATCCTCATAACACTTTTCACAAAATTTTGGTCCACTCATATCATTGATCAAACTTAAATTTCTCTCTTTCCTATCAAATTCTCTTTTAATTAGAATACATCCAATACACTTGTAATAATTCTCATCTAGTGTCGAGTTTGCAAGAGTGGCTATGTTATAACCATTCTCTATCATACTAGAGATCTCTTCATGGTCATAGGTAAGTTTGAAAGTTGACGTGTTTGAAGGATATGAGTACCCAGTATTGGGATAATAACCTAAAATAGGTGGAAGATATTGATTCACTTTTGTTCTATCAATGAAACTTGTATTGTTTCTTTTGGAGAACTTACTTAGATGGCATCCAAAGAAAACAGGCTTGGAGCTTAATCCATTTATAGCAAACACTTCTGGGGTTGGAATATCTGGAAACTTGTTAACTAGTCTCAATTCATCACCAACTGTTATTAAAGCCCCATCTTGAGATGTACCATTATATCGCTGTGCAGTATTAGCAATGATAGTACCATTTGGCCAGCCATTCCTATCCGAGGTTGAATCAAGTGATAATATAACATCAAGATTCCTAGCCTCTTGAAGCAATGGAACATAAGGAATATTTTGACCATCTTCACCTCCATCAACCATGTATAAGTTCTTGGCGTTATAAATCTCTTTACAATTTGTATTGTCCATATTTCTATAATGATAGAACGGATTTGGAGTATATAAAGCATAATCTGGATGCTTTTTTGGATCTGCACCATTCTGTGAAGATGTGATTCCAAATGTATTTAATACTGCTTTAATTGCTCTATAATTGTTCTTTGTTGAAGTTGATGCTAATCTCCAAACGTATATGAAAACATTGTTAAACAAAGATGAAGATGTCCCCGTTATAAAACCTGCATTATCAAAATTTTTAAAACAAACTGAACGGTTTGCAATATGGAAAATTGGTTCGCCATTATATAATAGAGATCCTAAATATTTTATATTCATAAAAGCATTTGTATCCCAAGAACCAAATTCAAATGGTGTAAACTCGAAAATAGTTGAATTGATAGCAGTTTTCTCAATACCAGGTTCTCTTAAATCAGAGAGAACAATTGGAAATGGTTGCTGGAAAGTTTTAAAGCTTTCTAGTTTTGTCACATCTGAGAGAGATATATTAGGTGATCTGGCTTCTTTAGGGAATATTCTTCTAGATAGAGCTCTTCCCCAATAGTCTGTGAATGAAACGGAAAATCCAGCTGTCTTCTTAGCTCTAACCTCAAGATGTAGATTCTTGTAAAAGTTGAAAATTTTCTTCATATATTTCAAAGAGAGATCAGAAGATGTGAATTCGATATTTGGTAAAAGATTTTGCGATGAAATTTTGAGCGATTGATCCTGTTTCTTCTTGAACATATCTTTGAAAAATGATTTAAAACCTTCAAACCATGCATCGTCTTTCTTTTCAAGCTGTACAACATTTCTCTTGAATTTTGAGTAGACTTGTCCATCATCAGTATCGTCAAATGACTTGAATGTTTCTTCAAAAGTAGAGTAAAAACTGTCAAACAAGCTTTCATCATCATCATCTTCAAAACCGATTGAATTATAATCATACAAATCACTTCCCTTGTAGTCCTTTATTGTTTCCCAGTAATCTCTCTTTTCTAATTTTTTCAAATCATCATAAAACCCAAAATCATTATCTTGGAAGTTTGCTGGTAACACTTGAACATCACTTCTTGAAATCTCCATCTGACTCAAATTAGGTATCCCTTCTAACAACGGCTCAAACAAGTTCCACTCGTACCTTAACTTCACCACTGGTTTAAAATCACTCAAGAGGAAAGACATCAAAATCCATGATCCACCAGATATACCCGCCATGTAACTTGTTGATTGTAACAACCCACCCAAATGGCCTGATTGTGTAGCGTTATAGGACCTTTCATCAAATGCGCTTAGCATTCCAGCACCAGTTAAGAAAGAGCGGTAGCCACCACCAGAGAGCGCAATGCCTAAGGATAAGGGCTTTTTGGATGTTAATAAGAACTTATCGACTTGGAACTCAGGTATGCTTATCCTTTTCAAGAACCTTTTGTAGTTTTCTTGTGTCAACTTATGGCGGTTTTCTATATAGTACTGTTCTTTGGGTGATATAGTCTATCATTAAGAGTTAGCTGTTTATTCTGGTGCCATTGGTTTGATGTTTAGATAATCTTGAGTATTAAATTGTCTACCGTTCCTTGCCTGATCAAGGGGAATGAAGGACATTCAACAGCGATTGGCGCATAGTTAGCCCAAATTACTGTTAGCAGTACGAGGCAGTTCAGAAGAGGGGATAATAGGACCATAGTTAATGCCATTAGCACTTTGGAACAGCTACTCTATTCCAACTGAGTTGTAAGAGAGAGTTTGTAAAGTGTCTGTGATTTAATAAATTTAAGCCATTCTGATTATGTAATAAAATTAAATGATTTTTAGTAGTGTAGTCAAATGGAGTGTGATACTGTCCAATAAACCTACGTTCTACTACTAATCTATCAAAGTTCCATGCTTTCTATTTCCTCTATAATGCTCTAGTGTTTGATTTATACAGATTTTAATGATTCGACAACTTTTGCACCAATTGATTCAACTAATTTAACACCGTTTAATATCAAATCAGGTTTAATACTCTTCAAGTTAGAGTTGTTTAATTTGATATTTGTCAATGGTGATATTATCGTATTGTTGAACCAACTAACAATTAATCCATTATCACAAACTTCTAATTCTTGAGAATTTGGATCTATTAAAGAATTTTTATCTATTATGGCCAGAGTGAAGATTATGGGTAAATCCAATTGTAATTTAATCATTTCAAAATCATCAAATTGTGGTTGTTCTTCAATTTCTTTGTCATTAACTGATGATATTAATTTTGGTAAAAAAGTATGATTAATTGCTAAAAATGCAGTTTGTGATATTAATGTTAGTGGATATGAAAAATTAGCAATAACAAGAACGTCAATGAACAGCTTATAACTAAACTTTTCAGTTAATTTTAAAGTTTCAGGTTTAACATTTTGTAAGTATAATGATTGTAGTATTGATTTAACTGTTAGGACTAAAGATGAATCATCTCTTGTATCGTTTATTTCAACATCAACTTCTATCAGTTCAGGAGTGGTTTTTGTTTCCACAATTCTAGCCTTGATACTGACTAAACATTCACTACCATCACTCAACGCTATTTTAGCACTACCGTTACTACCATGTATGATGTCAACTTCTGATTCCATTGGTCTAAATTGATTTATTTGACGTCCATCAGGTCTGATTGGTGGTGATTGTCTCAAAGATTCATATAAAAAGGAGTGCTCTGTAGATGAGAGGATCATGATTGCATGGAATGTCAGAAATTTCTTGAATTCACAAGGAAATGGGATGAGCAGCTACAATACCAATATTTTTTTTGTCAGTTTGATGAAAAGATGATTGAAATTCTTCTTATAATTTTTTCTTTTTCATGAGATGGGAAATATTTAAAAAAAACACCAAATTAAGAAATTCACCACTTTAAGAAATAGCTGTGTAAATCTGATGATCCATAAAATGACACAATTATAGATTTTTAAAGGGTCACAAGGGCTTTTTCAATTATGGAGACACTACGATTAAAACTGAGTAGAATAAATATATCATAATGCACTATATGATTAATTATAAGATGTGTGTTCATCGTCTTGAACGGTTTCTCATGGCTCAAGAGTCTATAAAAAGATGCTATTAGCAGCATTGCTATCGACATCACCATTATCAGTATCAACATAAGATTTTTGCTGTTGAGCAGTTTTACTCGAAACTTTTGATGATTCTGAGCTTGTATGTGAGCCTAATCCACGATGTTTAATCTCATCATCAACCTTCTCTATACGTTGTTCTTGATTATTGATGACAATCTCATTCTCACTTATAATCTCACTGAACAAAGTTTTGTCATTCTTGTCAATTGGAAACAATTCATCATCTGAATCATCTTCCTCATCCTTATCCAAAGCCTCATTCTTGATAAGTTTGTCCAGTTTGATGTTAGACTTGCGTAATTTAGCAATTGACTTGTTTAGAATCGCTTTGATGTTGAACAATTCACTATCACCAACATCACTGATTGCAATTGTGAACTCTTGAATCTGAACCGGTCTGTTAATAGTGGACATTGTTACTTTAATAGTATATATGTGATGTATATGTAATGTATATCGCGTATCTTGCTTATGTAAAAAACAAAAGGGATAATTTAACTTTTAAACAAGTTGGAGAATTAAAAGGACAATTTTGTCTTTATAAATAGATTGATCTTTTGTCGTGAAAGTTCACCCTCTTTATTTGCACAGTTGCTGTTTTGTAATAATAAAAATATATAATGGTTATATTTAGCCGGGAAGTAAAAAAAAAAATTATGTAATTTTGCCATAGCTTTTTTTTTTTTTTTTTTTGGCAGGTTCTAGAAAATTAATCAACACAAAAAGCAAAAAAAAAGAGCCTTTAAGTAACACCCAAACACCCATGACTCGCTCAATTGAATCAAATCGCAATTTCAACTGACGTATCAATAAATAGTTAAGTAACTGTTTTGATAGAAAAAAGAAGCAGTGGATATTACTCAATTGTTGCTCTACACAAGTTCAAGGAAGCGTCTAGAATATGACCTCTTTAGTATCATTGAGTGATGCTAATAAGATCAATGAGAGGATACAACAACTAGAAAACGAAAGATCAAAACTACAATTAATCTCCACAACTGGCGGTAGCGGTACAATTGATGAAGGCGAGATCGATAATGATGTTGACGGTGATCTCAACGCAGCAAGTGAACTATCAAGCTTATTGCAAGCTGCTATAAGGAATAGAGATATAGGTACAATTGATGTCTTACGTTTAAGCTATGGTGATATTCCTTCAATTTCAAGCGCTAAGAATTTTGTAGAGGAGGCTTTAATAAGAGAATCACAACAAAGGTTAGCACAGATCTATCAATCTATAACAGATGATCTCAACAGTGTACAAGGGTTTGAATTTGATAAATTGAAAGATGTAAAATTAAGAATACTTGAAGAAGTTGACGATGAAGGTGCAAAGGCAAGACTATTACAAAACTTTGTACTGATCATTCGAACTTTAAAACCAACATTGTCTCAAAAATTTAAAGATTCATTATCCACTTTTAAATGGACTAATCAAATATATTTATCCTCAGAAGTTTCAACTGACTTTGTCAATCTTATCAACCTACAATGGCTATTACCGACATCACCTCAATATCCAGACTCACTATGGGCTTTTGATCTGATTGCTCACACTTTCCAAGTCAGTTTCAACTATCACTTCAACTCTGAAAAAGACACTAATAGAATAGATAAACCTGAACTGTTTTTCCAATATTTATTAAAGTTTTTAGACCAACATCTAGGTAGGGTGAATAAGCTATGGTCATTACAAGACACAGAATTCAGCGAAAGGTTTGTTCATTCAGAATTCATAACAGCTGCTTTGCAACCGATACAACAAAAGTTAGAACAGTATCTTTTAGTCCTGAGAAACAACTACCAAAACGATGAAGATCAAGAAACAACTGAACTTCTGATACATTTGATCAATGAAACTATCAAGTTTGATACTAATCTGATTAATGACTATTTATTTGACCCATTGGATGATGCCCAATGGGTTGGGTTGTTTTCCATTTTTGAATATCAAGATTTAGAGAGATGGTTGATTAGAGAAATTCATTCCAATTTATCTCATTTTGATTCGATTGTTAACTCTCCAAAGATTTTCCAAATTGATTATTCTTCAGTGGATAAGCAGGATTTGAAACCAACTGTATCTGCTATCAAGTTGAAATTTTTGTTTGAAAACATAACGAAAAATTTCCAAATTTTATTCTTAGAAAACTATGATCATCACCAACCCTTGATAAAGTTCAAATTAAAGTTCTTTTCCAAGATATACCTACAACTGTTATCTTCCTATTTGAAAAGATTAGAAGATGGGTATGATGCTTTCTATGAACTTTTCAGACTTTCAACTTCTGTGATATCATCATCATCTTCTAACTCTGATATTAACATCTCCGGTGTAAATGGTATTGAGAGAATCTTTCGAATCTATTCTTCTGTTAAGTATATATCAAATTCCTTATCATATTGGAACCAAGAGTTTACCTTCATAGAGTTAAACCGTTTATTTAATTCAATCACAGCTTCAAACTCAATCTCATTGTTTGATTCAATCTTACAAGATTACAAATCACTAGAAACAAAAACATGGGTACTACTAGAAAAATTCATACAAAGAGCATCTCAAACTTTCTTAAGAAAATATCGTTCTTTAAACAACTGGAGAGATGTCAAAGGCAACTCTTCAGATTCATATACAATAACAAACGAATTAATCCCCTTGATTGATACGATCAATGAATATAGTCAATTTATTCAAAAAATTGTAACAAAGACAGAATGGTCAAAACTCCACAACTACATATCATTTGCCCTTGCTGATTTTTTTTTCCAAAACTTGATAAAATCAAATCATTTTAGTCATGATGGTGTCAAACAACTTTCTTTAGATTTCAGTACTATATGGTCTAAATTAGAGCTTCGAGAAGATTTCCCAGTTTTTTCTAAATTAACAGAATCTTTAAGACTTTTGAATCTGACTGATGACGATGTTAAAGATTTTACTAGTCAATCACTAGCTCAATATGCCAAATCAGGTCATTATGATGAACTACGTGAAATATTCTTTATCACATATTTGAAGGATAACGATATTTTGGACATCTTATTGCGTATTCATTAATAATCTATCAAAAATTTTATTAGATTAGTACTATTTGTATAAATATAGTTTATGTAAACATAGATCAACGTGTTATTGTAAATAACCTTCGAATAATCTTGTAGATTCTTGCAGCTCCTCATCCATCATTTCATCAGTGAATCCTTCATGTTCCTCAGACGGGGTACTAACGTCGTTTGGAAGATTCCAATTCTTGAAAGTATCAAGAATTCCATTAAAATTAGAAAGTGGTCCAACATCAAACGGTGATTCTTGATATTTCTCATTTACCCAATGATCAAATTTTAAGTTTGCATCATCACCTAAATCAATCTCTTCATTTTCTTTTATAATTTGATCTCTATCTGCAACCAAACTTTTCAAATCACTCGATTTATCTAAATCTTCAGAACTACTAGTATTAGTCGTGGGAGGTGCAGTTTGTTTGTCTATTGAAAAGTTCTCTTCCAATTGATCCACAACTTTGGTGAAATGATTCTCAATCAAATGATCAATTACAGGCCACCCATAAGCATTAGCAAATCTTCTCCTAACCAAAATGTTGTTATGAGCATCAGGTTCTAATCTGACTAGAACTTTCCTCCAACTTAAATCTTTATGCCATAATCTTGCAATTTCCTCTTCAAGTTCTTCAAATTTGGCAATGGGATCCAAATTTTGCATAAATGTTTTCTCCTTTTTCAGTTTATTTGGTGGGATATCCTTTTCTGTGTACACTTTATCATGAATAATAACATCATCTCTACTATTTGGATCTATAATGTATTTCGTCGGTGGCAAGGGAGGGATTAATATCGAAGTTGCAGATTCAATCATTGAAGTTTTAGGGAAATTATTCTTACCGTCAATCTCGTCCGAGTTATGATCATTAGTATCACTATTGTTATTACCATCACCACTAGCCAACGATTGGAATTTTCCAAACTGTGCATTTGGTGCCCATAGACTCATAGCTTTTTGAAAAGGATTCATAATCGATTTAGCGGTTGCAGTTATCAAATCCTCTGATGGAGCATCTTTCTCACTTGGAATTTTCCCAGTGGCATCATATGAACTACTGTCACTTGTACTTCTATTATTTTTCTTTTGAATACCAGAAACTTTACTCAATGCCTTCCAATCAAGATATAGTAGTGCTGATGTGTACAAGGGTACTATACCGTCATTTATAGCGTTTGCATATATGGTTCTGTTTTTGAATTTTTTAAGAATTTTATGAGTTGCACCAGTTGGAAGCAGTTTCAAGAGTGGATCCTCTTTATTCGTTGACTGTAGTCCTAGATCTTGCCCAGTTCTACCCACTATCCCAAACATTAGAGCTGCTTTAACGTATGCTGGATTATCTGTCACTATGCCTAATAGTGGTGATGCAAGAGTGATAAAGTTGATTGGTGCAACTTTTTCGAAAAACCATGGGAAATTAACCTCTATATAGGCCAAGGCAAAAGTTTGAACCAATCCACCTAACGAATGCCCAACGAAAGAAATCCTTGTTATACCTTCATTGTATAGGTCATTTACGATATGTTCGGCCAATCTACTACCCAGATATTTAATTCCCTTTTCTGTCTTACACGAGTTCCCTCTGTAGCCTCTGACAACTAATGATTCACCAGATTTCTCAGCAATTGCATCGAGTTGATCCTTAATATAGAACATGTCAGCCCCGGTATTACTATGTAGACCATGAGTTAATATGACAAGATGGGTTTGCTTTCTTGGTATCTGGGCAGGTAGGTTCCATAGGTCTATTGTATCTCTTCTATTGACGCTCAACTTTTGGTCAAAAGTACCCAATTTTTGAAACTTGGAATCAAAGCAATGCTTTGAATCACCAATGAGCAACTCAAATGAAATTTCAGAAGTTGGACTAAATATGATTTGACTGACAACGTCAACTATCCATACGTACTTATCTTTGATCGTATGTAAAGATAACTCAGCTGTGAAACTTTGTCCAGGACTTAGATTGGGGTCGTACCTTGGTTGATCCGCTGTAATAAACGTTGATTTAGAGTGATGGAAGTCTTCTGTACGTACGTCAACGTATAAGATATATGGACCTCTAAGGAAAGCAGCTCTTAGAGCAACTGAGTCTGTATTTCTAATTTTCAACCATAGTGATCCCTGAGGCGGCAGTGGTTGAGACGACACTAGTGATGTAGGTTGCTCATCTTGGGTCTGTGTGAAATCTGTGAGTTCAATGGGGATTGTTGGATCTTCTGGTAAAGAGAATGTATCTTTCTTGTTCGGTTCATACGTGATTGTGTATCTCTCCAGTTCAGCAATCCTAAGTTTTCGTGCTGAGCGGTAAAGAATTCCCTTCTCTTGTCGACTCATAATCGAGTGTGTCTGTGTTCAGTGTGCTTCTCCTCTTAGTCTTATTCCATATATAAATTAGAAAACACTGGGTTAGTACTCTTTTATATTCTTTGCTCTGAAATTTAATATGCCAAAACATCAAACTTTTGGTTTTTAATGCGGGCTAAAGATTGTGCTTTTTTTTGGTCTTTTACCGGTCACAAGATGAGCTTTAAGATAGAGGAAATATTTATCTACAATCAAAAATGACAAATTGTTATTTACAAGTGTATATATTTCTATGCTTTGATAATGTCTTTATTGAACACCTTTTTCCAAATCTTCCAGTAGTTGTTTAGACTTTTCTTGTGCTTCAAATTTTTCCAATGAGCTAACAATCAAATCTAATTTCTCTCCAATCATTACACCATTAACATCATGAACAGAATATCCACATCTATGATCAGTGATTCTATTCTGTGGGAAATTATAAGTTCTGATCTTATCAGATCTATCCGTCGAGCTCACTTGATCCGATCGTTTCTTTCTTTCTTCTTCCTCTTGTTGAGATCTTTCCAACTCTGCAATTCTAGCTCTCAATATGGTATAAGCTTTAGCCTTATTCTTATGTTGAGATCTCTCATCTTGCATCGAAACGGTGATACCAGTTGGGATATGAGTAAGTCTAACAGCAGACTCAGTAGTGTTCACATGTTGTCCACCTTTCCCACTGGCTCTCATGACATCGACTCTAACTTCTCCAGAGGCAAAAGAACGTTCATCAGCATCCTCTCCTTGTCCCTTTTCACTCATCTGCGGTAGTACAACAACAGCAGCTGTAGAAGTTTGAGTTCTACCTTTAGTTTCAGTTTCTGGAATTCTTTGAACTCTATGAACACCTGATTCGAATCTTAACCTATCATATGAACCCGGTTCATCTATACTTATAATAGCTTCAGTGATCCCATTCCCACTCTGATTATTAGTCTTTGATACAACGGTATATGGCCACCTTTTCGACGAAGCATATCCAACATACATGTTAAAAAGATCAAGAGTGAATATCATAGCTTCAACACCACCAACACCAGGTCTTAGTTCTAACAAACATGGTTTATCAGAAAATGGATGTGGCGGTAATAGTTTTGTTTGTAACTTTTCTGTAATGTCTATCAGTTTGGGTAAAGTCGACGATATCTCTTGTTCTGCTTCTTCCTTTAATGATTCATCGTTCAACAACTGTTGAAGTTCTTTATAAGATGATACATTTTCTGTATACTCTTTATATGAATCAACAATAGAAGACAGACTTGAAAACTTCTTCTGTTGGTTCAAATCAAACCCTGAACCAGACGAGATAGACTCTTCTAGTTGTTTCAACTCCTGTGTCAATAGATCAGCTCTCTTCAAAAGCACTGGATGAATTTCTTCAAACGTAGCATTGGGTATATCTGAGTTGTACCTTTGGAAAAAGAGCCTATTCTTCTTTTGATGAATGGCTTTCACTGAGGATAATATTCGAGGCCTGAGAGGTATCATTGTTGTTCAATCTTCTTGTTCGAAAATTACTGATTACTCCAAAAGCTTGTTCAATCAATTTATGAAAAGTTTTTGTCCGATGCGCTTTCTCGAGAACTGTTTATATTTTAGAAAGAAAATTATAAAAGCTAAAACATCATCAACTATAAATTATCGTTATAGTATACAGGCTATAGTGTACAAATATAAATCATGAAGACAATTGAATCAGTAGTGGAAAGATACACAAAGAGTATGTTGATACAAGAGATCTCACTACGATAGTTCTTTTTTTTTTTTTTATTTTTGATGATATACTAATACATATTAAATAGCTAAGAAAGTCGGTGAAGGTACATATGCCGTTGTCTATCTTGGAAAGCAAATCGATACCGAGAGAGATATTGCCATCAAGGAGATCAAAACTGGTCAGTTCAAAGATGGCTTGGATATGAGTGCTATTAGAGAAGTCAAATATTTGCAAGAACTAAGGCATAACAACGTAATTGAACTAGTCGATGTATTCTCATCTCAAGGGAATTTAAATCTTGTGCTAGAATTTTTACCTGCTGATTTAGAAATGATAATTAAAGATAGAAACGTACTATTCAGTCCTGCAGATATCAAGTCATGGATACTAATGACTTTAAGAGGTGTTCATCACTGTCATAGAAATTCTATATTACATAGAGATTTAAAACCAAATAATCTTTTATTGGCACCAGATGGACAGTTAAAACTTGCAGATTTTGGTTTGGCTAGATCTTTAGGTGCTCCGAATGAAGATCTAACCTCCAATGTGGTGACAAGATGGTATAGAGCCCCAGAACTACTTTTCAATGCCAAACACTATACAGAGGCTGTTGACCTATGGTCTGTTGGTATTATATTTGCAGAATTGATGTTAAGAGTTCCTTATCTTCCTGGGAAGGATGATGTTGATCAAATTGATATAACTTTCCAAGCATTGGGTACACCAACTGAACAAACTTGGCCAAATGTTTCAAGTTTACCCGGTTATAACAACTTGAAGATGTATCCAAGACCAACAAGACAAGAGTTGAGAAAAAGATTTATAGCAGCTACTGAATCTGCTTTGGACTTAACCATTGGGTTAACAGAGATGAATCCTAATGATAGATGGACGACAGAAAGTGCTCTATTGAGCAATTATTTCAAAGAACTACCAGCCGCAACTGAACCGGCCAAGCTTCCAAAACTACAGAAAAAGGAAGAGTGATGTTATATGTTCGTATCTATACGCAGATTCAGTCAAACGGGGTGTTATCCTATCCATGATAGATTTTTGCAACATGCTTACCAATGGCCAAAGCAGATGTTAATCCTGGGCTTTCAATACCCAACAGATTGACAAATCCTTTATAACCTTCCTCTTCTCTAATGATAAAATCTTGAAATGAATCATTGTCCGGACCGATTAATTTAGGTCTGATACCGGAGTATGA
Organism: Taiozyma peoriensis; assembly: GCA_030574875.1. Taxonomy (NCBI): domain Eukaryota; kingdom Fungi; phylum Ascomycota; class Saccharomycetes; order Phaffomycetales; family Wickerhamomycetaceae; genus Taiozyma; species Taiozyma peoriensis. Next base: position 140,390 of record JAJMFM010000011.1, read on the forward strand.
AGCTTCTAAATCTTCAATCATAATATGTGGAAGATATTTCAAGATTTCTCTATATGCTGCTTCTTTGTTTTGCTCACTTGGTTTCAAATCTTCAGGTGAATCAACCCATTCGATATCTGGTCCAAATTTGATTTGACCATCTAAGCTTAAGGTCAAATGTGTACCTAGACCTTTAACACCTTTACCAGGAACTGGGTAGACCAGTCTTCTAACCTCAGGAAATGAGTTATTTAAATTGAAATAGGTTCCCTTAGCATAGAAGTAACTTACATGTCTATCTTCCGGTAGAAGCAAATTAGAGATTTTATCAGCGTATAAACCTGCAGAGTTAATAACATTATCAACTTTTATATCGACTCGTTCTCGTATATCACATACTCTGGATTCGACAAGAAGCTTATACCCATCAGACGTTTTTTCGATATTGGTCACTTTGGATCCAACAGCAACTTCACCATCGTTCTCTTGATAGATTGTCTGTAAATAGTTTAACAAAGAATGTGCGGATATTATCCCAGTTGTTGGAGATGATAGAATCCCTCTTTTGACTTGAACAGCAGGCTCAATATACTGTGCCTTCATGGCTGGAATCAATTCCGTCTTTATACCAAGGTCTCTAGCCTTATAATGTAGTGACTCAATGAAGGCATCTTCAGCATCAGTTTGTGCAACAACCCACTTTCCAACTTTTTTCAACTCAACACCAGCTCTAAATGCATCGTTATAAATCAATTCTTTCCCCTCGATACATAATTGTGTCTTCAAACTATCCTTTGGATAATATAAACCAGCATGGATTACTTCGCTGTTTCTAGATGAAGTCTCTTCTCCCAATCTTTTGTTCTTTTCAATCAAAATGACTCTATTACCATCCTTTTTTGATAATTCAGCAGCAATGGCTAGACCAACAACCCCACCACCAATAACAGCATGTGAGTAGTCCGAACAGCGAGCAATGGATGTACTGAAACTCCTCTTAATAATTGTATTTCGGAGCATCTTAGCGATATTACTTGTTATAGATCTTCACAATTTGCTTCCTCTGAGTTTCAAGGTTAAAACCTAAGAATAAAAAGTTCAAATGCTCCACATTCGAAAAGGAAGCTTAAAATCAACAAGTTTTTCATCGCACACCGGAAAAAAGAATTGATCTTGAACAATTAATATCTTTTTCGGCTTTTACACCAGCAAAGCTCATCTCATAATCAATACTTACCTGATACCAGTGTGAAAGCTACCTAAAATGAAAAAACTCAAGTCTCTAAGTGTGTTAAGGAGGTGCTTCTCAACAACAAGGCCACCAATATATGATGTTTTGCCCAAAAAGTCCATCATGAACAGGGTGCTGTTTGATCTTGATAGTCGACATGGATATGGCAAGCTATACACTTGTTATGAGATCATATATCAGAAACTGGATTCAACTGAGGAACCCAACATTCCAGGCTATATAAACGCTTCAGATCTAATGGTAATGAAGAAGGCACTGGAGAATATCAGAATTATGTCGAGTACAGCCAATAGAAACTTGGTGGACTTGGAAAATCAACTAGTTGAAAAAGCTGCTGAGTATGGCAATAACGATGCCGTTTCAATGCTAGCATTTGAGGCTATAGTGAGTGATGATGCTCCAATTGAAGATAAAGCTCATGCAAAGAAACTCGTTGCACGACTCTTAGAGCTGAATCATCCCTTGACTATAAAATTGAGCGGGGATCTATGCCTGAAGAATAAATTGAAGGATCAAGCTGAAAAGTTTTATAATCAATTCTTAGAACTTGAAAATGATACATTCTTAGCGTCTGAAGTTTATAAGCAACTAGGAATAATCAACTTTGAAAGGCCAGACTTGGTGAAAAGTAAGCAATATTTCGAAAGATCGATAAGGACAGGGCCCATTGATAAAGTTGCTGATTCTCATTACTATTTAGGTCAATTAAACATACACGATCCCACAAAGGCAAGACACCATTTTGAACTTAGTGCAAGTCAAGGTTTTAGAGAATCTTTCCAGCAACTGGGATTCTTAGAGTTGAATCTTTTTGGCAATTTAATAAAGGCAAGAGAGTGGTTTAAACTTGGTGCAGAGTTATCAGATGTAAGTTGTGTTATTGGATTGTTTGATTGTTCAATAAGGAGTGAGAAATATAAAGATGCTTACAGATCGTACAATACCTTGAAAAACTCCTTAGAGAGTGCTAAAGATGAACAAAGTCAAACTGTTTGGACTCATTTCATCAATAGTAGGGCCAAATCAATAGATAAAATGAACGAAAACTACCAACCACTCTCTCAGACTGTCCAAAAGATAAATGATTTCAATCAGACAGACGAGTCTACTACAGCTGATACTAAAGATAGCAGATGGAACTTATAAATATAGGCATGTATAGTCCATTCAAAATGATCATTCCCACGGCCATTTACAGTAGACGATAACATCTCCTCTTCTTCTATCATCCCAATGGAAATAACTGTTGAAAAATCTGTTACATTCTTTGTATGCCGAATCTTTCAAATGTTCTTTGATTATAGGATCCAAATCTTCAAATATCACAAGATGAGTGGGCCATTCATATTTATATTCAATCCCAGGACTTCTCAATTCCTTTTTAAAAGGTGGTGGGAAATTTAGAAACAGAAACTTATTTGGATCATCGTAAAAAATGTCAGATTCATCCTTATATGTTTCAACCTCCTTGCTTGCATTCTCTGAGTTCAATAGATGTAAAGGGGGTTCACATGTCAAAAACCAGGCATCAATATCATCTCTATGTAAGAACGATTGCCATGGTGTTGAATGACATGGTGTTAAGAATCCAATGGACTGAACATCTGGATCGTATCTCAGGTAATGAATAACATCAATGACACCACGCTCGTGGACTTGTGTAAAGAAGAGTGAGATCAAAGTGTTAGTGATAATAATAGCATATGTTGAGTTTCTTACAAGAGTTGAATGATGGAAATTCAAGTGATGTAAACCATATGCCGAGAAGAGCAATAGAATTGGCTGGATTGGATACAAGAACCTGAACTCTTTATGCTCAATTGTAGAAAATGCACTAATAACAAATATCAACAGCAATCTCAAAGGTTGATTCGAATATACCGAAACACCATATATGAAAAAGGGTAAATATGTTATGAGAATAATTGGAACACTCTGTAATATATGGAAATGCCATGGTGCAACTCCATAGAATTTAGATAAAGAGGATAAGACGTTAAACTTTATGAATTTCCAGATTGGTATTGTCAACTCTCCATAGTAGTAGAAATCAATTACTAGATTACCAACGAATACTAACAGCCCGATGATTAACGCATTTGATACAAGTCTGACATTCTCTTTAGATCCGCGTTTCAAAAGTTGAACAATTCCTAAAAAGACCCAAATCAACCCATTGGTAGGTCTTAAGAAACAGCTTATAGCGGCAAAGAGCAAACTCTTGTTCAAATCATACCAATTAATAACAAGATCCCATGGCCAATAAGCCAATGCAATTGATGTCAAGGTCAACTCTAAACTATTTGAAAATGTTCTTGTGATAACATACCAGTTGAAAGCACTCACAACACTCAATAGTAATGCCCATCTTGCCACTGATTCGTTCTTAGTCACTTTATAGGCAAATGTGTAAAGATAGTATTCACCAATTGCCGCTATTACTGCTTGAGTTATTTTAGGTAGATATATCACGCCTAAATCACCCAACTCTAACAAATCTGAAACTTTGTAAACAAAAGAGAATATCAATGGATGTAAAAAGCTTCTAAGACCTTGTTTCCACTCCCATGTCAGGTGACCGTATCCGAATACAAAGGCATGAGCTGGCTCGAGTGATTGCCAATATTCATCAGCTTGAAAGAAAGTTTTGATTGTTAATGCATTAATGATCCTAAGGATAACTAAATATGGGATGATCAAACCTTTCGGTAGATGGCTTCCCTGTAACTTCCTTTTCGAACCATCGTTGACCGTCGTCTCCTGAGACATTACCAGTAGAAGTGATCAACACAAAAATTTGTCAAGATAAATCTCTTAGGTGATGGTCTAAATTCAGTGGTTCTTGACTTTTTCATGTCAAACTAAATAGGTACCAGCGAAAGAAAATTGAGCCAGAGATGAATTGGCATAAGGAAGCTGACGTTCCTGTCAATTGATCGGATAGGTTAAATGAATAGAAAGAAAGAGATTATGGACTAAATCATGTTGGATGATCAGGACTACAATTAACAATAAATAATCTACATATCAAATGCTCAAACAAGACGTGTAATTGGTCTAGCAATAGCTAAAGGTAGAGGCCGTGTGTATTCTTATGGTCACCATAGGAATAGACTACAGACCTATATATATACACAATCTACTCAATAGTTCATAAGATGTTCTCCACAAGCGAACCAGACTCCCAGATTGCAATACTTTGAAAGGAAAATTTCCAATCAAAGACTGGGAGACAGATTATAAATGGATCTAAGCCATTAAAAAACTTCCGTTCTCCTTTCGACCATTTTTGCACCAAGCATCATACGGGGGTGATTATGAGGGCGCTGGTAATTCGAAAGTGAAAATATGTGAAGAACATCTAAAAAGGGTTTCGACTGTGATTTTGTACACTGGTGTTTGGTTAGTTGAACAATATGGAAAGTTTGAAAAAGTTTTCCCGGGGGTTTGGTGATGGTTCGCTTAAAGACCGTAGAATTAATTCGCGGGTATGCTTTGGATATTACGTAATATTAGGGCATCAACCACTGGTGCATCAACTCTGTCGCCTCAATTACGGTGGGTATGTTTGACCTCAATGCTGAAGGGTATAACTAGTGTGTATTAAGTAACAAAGAGATTATGGTGTAGATCTATCCGGTTATTCAACATCAGTAACATCCCAGTCAGTGGCATCATGTGACTCTGGGTGACTGATTTCGTCAATCTCAGTATCAGTAAGTTCAAAGTTATAGACGTCTAAATTACTTGAAAGGCGTCCAATGTTACCAGTCTTTGGTAATGGGATGTATCCCTTTTGCAAACTCCAGCGAATTAAAACTTGTGCACTAGATACTCCATACTTCTTTGCAATTTTATTAACAATAGGGTCGCTTAATCTTCCACCGTGTGCTAAAGGAGAATATGCTTCAACGGCAATTCCTTCACTTTTACAATAGTCTGCCAATTCTTGTCTCATAATCCATGGGGAGATTTCAATTTGATTAACAGCTGGTTTGATCTTATAACCTTTCCATTTATATAGCTGTTCTAAATGATGTTGACCCCAACTAGAAACACCAATTGATCTAACTTTGCCTTCTTCAACAAGTTCTTGCAGGGCACCCCAAGCTTCTAGTCTACCAACTGGACCTGCCATTGGGGAATGTAATAGTAAAAGATCTATGTAACCTAAGTTCTCTTCAACGGCATCTAAAGCCTTTTTAATCTCAGCCTTCGCTTGAGGATAATTGTTGAAAGTCCAAAGCTTAGACGTATAGAACACGTCTGCTCTTTTATTTTGCTCAGGATCTTCTTTCAACCATCTGGCTATTCCTTCACCAACTTCCCTCTCATTGCCATACAATATAGCAGAATCAAAATGTCTATATCCTCTTCTCAATGCCTGATGAATAACGTTAGCTGTTTCGTTTCTGGTTAATTTCCAAGTACCTAACCCCACGGTAGGGATATTGTAACCACTGTTCAGCTTGATAAATTTCTCTACTTTAAAAGCCATTCTTATAAATATTACAGAAACTATTCAAAACACTACTGATTGTCATTTCAGAAGGCAAATTAAAAGCAACTTAATGAGCCTTTTATATGACAATCTTCCTTTAGCATAGAAATTGGTAACCAGAACATTGATAAACCGGGGAAATATTTACAGCTTCCGAGTTTTTTTAAATGCAAGTCAGTACAAATGGCTATTAATATTTACTTAGTATTCCTGTCATGATATATATATATATATCCAGTTCAAAGGCGTGAATAGTCTTCCAGGATCTCATCTTCCGTTATAATGTGGATCCTTTGTTGCTCTGATAGATCGCTCATGTGCCTCAATGGACTATAATTCACTGGACTTGAGCCCGTATCTGAACCAAGACTAGACAACGATCTCATCGAATGTCTCTTTTTCAACTTGTATAATCCAGGAGATGGTAACTCTGTCAACGAAGCTCTAGATGATGATGAGTTATCTGTAGTTGATAGGATGGGTGTGCTATAGGACAGTTGTGGCTTTGGAGATGTTTGAGGTGTAAAAAAGGCTTCACTAGATGATGATGACATTAAAGATTCATTGGCACTCTTATGAGTTAAGATGGAGGTTCTTGACGATGGCTTTTCAAAGTTGAATTTGTCAATTGATTTTCGATAATAGGAATTTGATCGCTGTGGAAGTGTGAAATCTTTGAACTCCTCATCAGCTAATAGTGTATCTTCAACAGAATGACACCTTCTTTGAGAAGGACTAAGACTTAAAGATGACGATGATTTTCTCCTGAAACTCACATTTGATAAGTTGAACTTGGATTGTCTCTTTAGCAAGGGTGGTGTTGTTGTTACCTTGGAACTTATTTCTTCGTTTGTCTTATTGTTGTATGCGGTTCTACCTAATATGGACCCTTTAAGACTAGGAGCTTGTTCGACTTCCAAAGTTGAAAATGATTTGATTTTAGACTCTCGTCTTGAAATCTCTAGTGGTGATGGAGCCGACATTGACGACTTTTGAACCATTTCCGTCGAGTATTCATCATTTTGAGCTGACAAACCTTTTCTTGCTGTCTTGGTGTCTTCATCTGAGACCTCCTCATTGACCGAGTCGTTTTGCTGGTTCAAGAAAACCTTTGGAGATGTTGTTTTTGTTTCCTTTGGTGGAGTCATGAATGGGGTAAATAATGGGATTGGACTTCTGGGTGGTGTTATCCTCCCTTTGTTTCCAACAATAAGATGAGCTTTTTCAGCTTCCTCCGTCTCAGACCTATTTTTATATTCTGCTTTGATACTTCTCGATTCTTCTGAATTGTCACTCTGAGATGTGGCGGAGAGTGACTTTACTGTTCTTGGTTTAACGCTTTTGGTCTTTTTCATGTGATAATTTCTCATATCAGAAGCACTTATACCAAAGTCCACAGAGTTTTGATGAACTTCATTATATAGAAGTTTGGACTTTTTAATTCTTGAAGAAGTTGGTTTCTTAACACTTTTCAAGATGGATGGGTTTACCAATGAGGTGTGATGATCAAAGTTCTCAGCTGCGAATATTGAATAGTCTAAAAAAGCTGAAGGGGATTTCTGATTATTATTGGAGCTTGTTAACTCTCTTAATCTGTTGATATCCACCCTAGTAGGACCTAGTTTTTGGCCTGCTGAACTCATTCTGCTTGCTTGGGTCTAGTACCAAGTAATCAGCTGTTGTCTCTTTTGAGGGATATGGGCTGTTTTGAGAACTAGTATCTAGCTTATTAGCTGGGAAGTCGATGCATTCTAAGTAACTGAGAACAAGAGAAGAAAGAAGTGTAATTAATTGAATAGAAATTTTTTATTAAATATAAGACTCTCGACAACTTTAATTCATCAAACAGATAATTAACCGCTGATAATAGGAGCAGGTATACGTCCAGAAACTTTGATCAGAGGTGGGTGAAGCCAAAACGCCAACCTTCTCTGGCAGCTGAAGAAGTTAATTTCGCAGAAAAAGTTATAGTGGTTCTCATTAAACTTGCAGATTTCATCTGGCAGCGTGCACAATTAACTGCAGACTGGCACTATATTAATAGAATTGGAGTTTCTTTTTCTAAACTTTGCACTATAAATTTTCGTACTATAGCCCAAATATCTCTGATAGCAACTTCGAGCATTAGGTTACAGGGAATATGCATCTCGCGTGTTCCAAAGCCCCTTAATAAGATTAATTTTCTCACGCTTTGAGTGAATTGTGTAGTTTCTCATTCTCATAAATTGTCATATTAACTTCGGTTCTATCTTAACTCTTGGACATTACCTGTGTTCTTTCTCACTCCTGGTATATAGTAGGAAAACTTGCTCAATAATTCTCTTAAAATCGAATCATAGATCAATCATTTTTGCCGAAAACGGAAACAGCGCACTTTGGACATTTTTTGTACATCAAGTAAAATATTCGCCAACAATTGGCTAGCGTTTTAAGCTGATCTACAGAAAATACATGACTTTCAATTTTTCCTAGCAATGGGTGGTTCTAGAGTACGGTAACAGTCTATACGTGATCTTTTCCGGCGAGGACCTCATATGTGGAGGATTTGGCATTCATGAAAGGAGAGATCAGGAATTTTCAAACTAGGCAATCCCTGGCACAAGGTTTAAGCTTTAGCATCATATTATTTATAGAACCGCCTTCTCGTATCATCGGCTATTCATACACTAGTTAAGTTGACGATTGTTGATACACACTGGTTCAAACTTTGGTTACCCAAAAAGCCTTACAAAAGTGCTAGGGTCAACAGCCCTGCTGTCCATGATTTTATCCTAATCGAATTACGTAAACAAATCGCAAAAATATGGCAAAGTTCCCCAGTTGTATCCACTCAACATCAAAACTGAAGCATAGTATCAATTGATCAAGTTTAACTTCATACTAGATATTCTTTACACTCAAAACAATGCCACAATCAGTAATTCCACTTGAATCAAATCCTGAAATCTTCACCAACTTTGCCCATAGCTTAGGTCTCGAACAAAAATTTGTCTTTCATGATGTCTATTCACTAACAGACAAGGAATTGCTATCATTTATCCCACGTCCAAGCCCTGCAGTTATACTATTATTCCCAATAACGAAAGACTATGAGGATTTTAGATTGAAAGAGGAGAAGGAGAAATCAACATCAGCTACTGACAACGTTATTTGGTTCAAACAAACAGTTAAGAATGCTTGCGGATTATATGCCCTATTAAACTCCATTTCAAATTTAACTAGTGATGATTATGAACAAGGTTCCCGTATTTTCAAATTCAAAGAAAATCATAAGGATATTGCCAAAGTTGAAGAGTTAATTAAAGATTTGGAGAAAGATTACACTGCTGCTGCTACATCTGGCAACACAGAAGCTCCTGATGCAGATGATGATATAAATTTACACTTTATTGCTTTTATCAAAAAAGATGGTCATATCTATGAATTAGATGGTAGAAGATCAAGTGCATTTGATATTGGTGAGGTACAGGATAAAGAAAGTGAAGACATTCTGAGTGAGGATCTGTTATTGAATAGATTTCAAACTTACATTGACCTTGCTGATGATGAAAATAAATTAAATTTCTCATTGATAGCATTGGCTCCATCTTTTGAATGAAGCCATCTATAAAAGTTAGTACACCTATATATCTATATAATGACTAGTTCTTTATAACGAATTATAAAAGTAGCTGAATTTACTTCATTGGTATCATTTAGTTTACTCTGATTGAAAACGCTTTATCTCATCGATGGGTGAGAGTCTCAGCAGCCCGTGTTGCTTTTAGAAAGATCCCAATTTGAATTAACTAAAAGGGCAATTGAATGAGCACAAGTCAAATTTGAAAAGTTGATAATCTCTGGGACAGATTGTATGGGCATAAGTGGAGGGGAAGGGTTAGGAAAAAAAACAATACTTACTTTCAACTTGCCTTTATAGATTACAAATTCGCCTTGACATTGGTTCTAAACTAACCTTTTTAAATCTGACCTTTGATATCAACTTTTCTTGTTTGAGCTAGAAACTGCACTATAGTGGATTTTGCATCAGCTGTGTTCAAATATACATTCTCCCCTTTCAACTCAATAAACTTATCAAGTTTTTTCTCTGTTATAAAAGTCATGCAATCTGTTTCATTACTGAAGTGAAATTCACCTAGAAGAAATTCTAAACTTAGGATCTTATAAGCCGAACAAATAACAGCTAAGGCCTTCACTCTTTCATTGTTTATAAAACAATCCATCAAGTGTCTTGTAGTGCCCTTTGTACGGGAATATAATCTAAATAGTCGATGATAGTTATCAGCAACTTGAGCTTTTAAAATTTCAAGAGATTGACTAATTAAAGGATGAGCTTTCTCTTGACTGCTTAACTTTAATTTGATCAAAGTTATAGAATCATAGTTTCTAGTTAACAAATAGTATAAAATTCTATAACTTAGAAATTCAGAAATATTGGCTGATGAGCTTATTGAAGGAGATTGATAGAGACTTTTTAAAACAGTTTGACATTGGTTAAACTCACCCAAATCCTTGTTCTCTAAAGCAACACGGGCATGGGTCTCATACACTTTCACTGTGAACTCATCTTCGATAAGTTGCACTCTAAGATCTTGTCTAATAGATTTGAACTGATCACAAACATATGCATATGTTCCACCATTTCTATACTTATCATAGACAAGGGCAAATGCCTTTTTTAAAAACTGTAATGGACGCACTTTCGATGGGTCTGGGGCTGACGTCAACCTCAAATAACTCTTTTCTAATACTTGCGATGTTCCCTTAACTTGTTGATTTACTTTTTCTCTATACTCATTTTGGTGGTTTAAATTACCTGCTGATTTTATATCACTTTTCAGCTCTCTTTCGAATCTTTGGGCACGTTGCTTTTTTCTTTCATCGGATACTGATTCATCATCCAACTCACTCAAATTACGTTTTACTTTTGGTTGGTTTAATGGTTTAACTTTTTTGGAAACTACTAAATCGCAATATAAACCTGGGACGGCACCAGGATCAACCGCTGGTAACTTTTGCTTATACCAATTATTCTTCCACAGTTTATTCGTTTTACTTGCGAGCTCAATCAAATCTTTCAATTGTAACTGCATTTCAGCAAACTGCTTAGAGTTTAAACTAAGAACGGATGCTTTGTTATGACATTGCTTGACAAAAAATGTTAAAGATTCTGGGAGAGCCGAGGTTTCTGGGATACTGCCACTTGAAGGAGGAGAAGTTTGATTAGATTGTGCCAAAGTACCATTAGCTCGCTGGGATCCAAGAGTGGTAGGGGTCACTGTACTCATTTGGAAATTGTTGAGAGCTGACTGGTCGTATGCGTTGTGATTATGATATTAATAAAAAAAAAGGGGGAGGCGAGTGGTTAATTTATTTGATTCAATAGTCCCGTACACTCAGAAAATTGATTTTTTGCTGGAATCTAGAAGATAAATGTGTGTCTTCTTGGATAACACGTCTGTTGTTAGTAGGATCTGTGAATCTTGGTTTGATATCTCAACCAACTAATTTCTCTTGTGTTTACAACTAAGCATACAGAGATTTTTTTTTTGTGCTTTTTTCCTTTTTTTTTATCACCTATTTTAAACCCAGACACTAGATAAAATGATTACGTCAGCCAACGCTACAAATTAGAGCATCAAGAGAAGAAGAAGATGTTTATAAGTGTATGTGTATAATAAATAGAAGAATAGTTAGGAGTATATATGGTAGTAGTTCTTATCCGTATAAGAGAATCCATTGAATGGGTTAGTTGATTCTGATGTGCTAGGAATGGATAACGAATTTGAGTTTTTTATGGTGAGTCCGGCTCTACTTGTTGATGGTGATCCAACTGGTGTAATTTGTAAGTTTGTAAACTCAGAGTCAAAGTTTTCAGCTAATATAGGATCTGTTATTATAGGGACAATTGGTGGTTCGAAATTGTGTGTCTCGATCTTTTCCCAATCTATCTTTCTGAAAAATCTGTGTTGCTTTAATGCAGCAAAGTCAGTTAATCGTTTATTGGGTTGTTTTTTCAAAAGACGTAATAACAAATCTTTGGCTTCATTGGTTAGGTAGAATGGTATTTTTAGTTTGTTAGCAACAATCTTATCCATAATCTTCTTATTGTTATTCCCTGTAAATGGTGGAGATCCTGTCAACATATCAAACATGACACAGCCTAATGACCAAAAATCAACAGAGTAATCATATGGAATATCCTGTAAAATTTCAGGAGCCATATACTCAGGTGTTCCAATTAATGATGTACAAAGTTCATCATCATTTAAACCAACTTTACTCAATCCAAAATCTGTTAATATTAAAAATCCATTTGAATCTAATAAACAATTTTCTGGTTTAAGATCTCTATAGACTATACCAATATTATGTAGATGTTCAAGACCCAATATCATTTGAGCTAAATAAACAGCAGAATTTGTTTCGCTAATAAATTTTTCTTGTTGTAAATGTTGAAACAATTCACCACCTTCAAGATATTCCAATATCAAATAAAGTTTCGAATCATCTTGAAAAGCATAGTACAGTTTGACAATTGATGGATGATTAACTTTACCAAGAATAGTCTTTTCGTTCATTGTTCTCTCAACAGTCTTTGACTGTATGATCAGTGTTGCCTTTTTAAGTTGCTTTTGTGCAAATAACTTTCCTGTTCTAATTTCACGAACTAGTAAAACTTTACCATATGAACCAATACCCAAGACTTTCAAAGCTTCAAAATCAGATGGCTTGGGCTTCCCAACCCCATCAGCGAAAGCTATATCATCTGCTGCTGGTGACTCTTTCGCGTTGGATGATGCATTGGATATGTAAGAGGTGCCTATTCCAATTTCAACAGATGTTCCTAATCTATTAATAGGAGCGTTTCTGTTCGATGCTGTTGAACTTTTCCGTCTATTTCTTTGAGATGGGATATCTAACGGTTCACTTATGATGAACTTTGTCTGGAAATCATTGTATAAGGCTTCATCCTCCTCTTCATCTAATGTGAAGACACTCATAATCAAGGAATGATTGAAAATAAAAGAGCTGAAGTGTCTAATATATTGACTCTATAAGATTCAGTTTCCCCAATTGGAAAACGTGTAGGAAATCAACACTAGGATCTCTTGAATTGTAGAATACAAGTTGATGAGAAAAACGAATGTTGTGCCAAGTAATTAGAGTATCATCGAGATGTCTAGGCGATAGGTTCAAGATATTATATCATGTATAAGTTAGGTGAAAGCCCTTTACAGGATGAGTTGCGCTTTTTAGTCTCATTTTTTTTTATGTTCTATCTAACGTTTCACGTATTAGAAAAAAATGTTTAATTCTGTAATTCTGGAATATGCTTAGTCATTAAATTAATTTTGTTGATACAAAATCACCGAAAAGAGCAAGAATCCATTTATGGCTTAAAGCCTGATGAAACTATTCCACTTTTACTTAAACTTTTCAAACTTTTACAAAAATGATTTAATTCATAGATAATTCGTTCCCGGAATTCTGTCTATCAAGTTCCAGGACATCACTTGTCTAGTGACTTGGCACATCGAAGAGCCCTAATTGTTCATTTTAAGGTATGTCTAAGTTTATGCAGAGCTACAGGAATTCAACGAATTTAACACTGTACTAAAGTAACCTAGAATTCCTCTCAGATATCAACTACAATTGTACAGCCAGTTGCTGTTAAGAATTAGAGGTATGGCAAGAAAGTTTGACATACATATAGTATCTATTACTCAGGTTTTAAGTACAAACGATTCGCCCTCACTATGTGTCAAATTATTTATCCCTTAGTATTTAAGTATCATGTAAATCCAATGCCATGATGTTTTTCTTTCAGAACGTTTCTCATAGCAATTATCTCTTCTAAATCAGAGTTAGCTAACACTCTTACTCTTGAGTCACCTATGGTTGTTCTGGGATCCTTGGGCCAGACGTAAGTTCGAACTAAAAAAAGGCGAGCTATGAGTACGAAGGGGAAATCAAAATTAAGAGGGGCTTAGGCACTATTTTCAACTTTGCAGTAAAAGTGACTAAAGACAATTAGCGGAACTTGTTTTACAGATCAAGCACTCTGGGAAAATCCCGGTTGGTATACCACAGTCATTTTAAAGAACCTCAAACCACTTGTCTCATTTTTCCTTTCGAACTAAGCAAATAGAATTATTCATATACGAGTCTGATCTTCTCTTCTACTTCTCTCAGTCTCATTAGAAAATGACTAAAATGAAATCTTTCAGCACTTCAGCGCTTCATCTGTCGGAATCAAAAGTACAAAAATATCTCAAGATTAAAAAATAATCATCTCAAATAAATTAAGCTTTTTTTTTTTTTTTTGACTGTGTGCCAATAACAGCGCCGTTGAAAATGTAAAATTTAATTATTTTTGCTGCAGGTCTAAAAACCAATCACATGCATGTTTATGGGATGAAAAACAAATGATCAAATTAATCAAAAAGATCAGTTCATTACTTTTCTTTAACCGGCATAGTACCAAACTCGTTGAGAACTGGTTAGCCAGAAGTGAACTCGGCGTAAGCTTAAGCCCATCACCCAAGAACTACTAGCTCCCGACATAAGTATGACAAATATAACAAAACCTGATCGTGTGGAGTTGCTGCTTCATTATTTTAGAATTCAGCTGTCTAGGAGATAGAAGTGCCGAGGATACTCTCGGAATCTCAAAGATAATGGCATACATGCAAAAAATCAATCAAGTTCAGTATTCGCAAGTCGCATTGCAAGTTAGACGTATCTTCAGCCCTATCAAATGCTTCTTTAAAAGTACAAAGGGGATCCGCGTTCAGAAGAGTAGAACTAGCGCTTACCTAATGGATCTCATTCGAAAGATTTTATTTATATCTCCCAACAGTAACGTTCCAATAGAATTTCCGAGAAAGTACAGAAAGAAGATTTTGTCTACTTTCACCTGAATACTTTTTTTAACTTCAGTGCATAAACACGAGAAATTGGGTGCACAGATTTTAGCATGCTCTTTTACTCAAAAAGTTGAACTGTACCTACAGTTAAAGCCCATTTCAAAAAAGCTTGTTTTTTTTTTTGAGACTTCGATTTCTTTGTCGCATGTTATTTATCCATGACGATCTGGTTTTTAGCTGCAAAGTCAAAACTTTAATCAAATTTTAGCAAATAAGAGGTTGGGAGTTTCAAAAAGTATTCCTTTTTCAAACATTCAAAATATCCTTCACTCCTTGTAATTAAAAGAAATAAGAGGAAGTGGCCCTTGATTATTTCTCAAACTGCAGTGAAACCGAACGGTTTTATACTTAGCAACTGTAAAATGATTGTAAATCCCTTCTTGTGGGCCCTGACTCCTAATAACTTCTTGTAATTGGTATCAAGGGTCTCTGTAGCAAAAAGATGCTATCTCAACTGGGAACAGAGAGCAGGAGTTATGACATATGATATATCTCTTAAAATGTTTTCTCCTGGCCCTTGCCGCCCCTCAAACACGAATCTCTTGTCTAAAAAAAAGTCTTGGGAGGCCTTGGCTTTTTTTTGAGATGAAATTTAAGCTTATTTTTAAAAAAAAAAGTCTTCGGTAATCACAAACAAGGCATTATTCTGCACAATTTTTGGTCAAAATACTGTTAACTTTACATCTTTGAATGAACTCACATACAGTCAATTTCAAAGTTTCGGCTTGAGTGATTATCTAGATAATATTTATTAGGTTGATGGCTGCTTGGCTTGTACCTGTTATGCACTGGGCTTAAGGACACACTATCATGTTAATATATTATTTAAGATGCGACCCAACGAATCAGAATCTGATAAATATCATAGGACATATATGGTTTAACTCAGAACACATATGTGCTTCACTCTATTGGCTATGGAATGGCATTTTTCGAGATTTAAAGTTTTTTTCAAGAGCCCTTTGTTGGTTGCTTAACGTTCATCACATAAGTTTTACATCTTCTCGCTCTGGGTTTACCTTTAGGCTGTCATTATGAAAGAATAAAAGTGCTCTCCTATGGTTTCATATGCAATATTTACGAGAAGTGTTATGTGCAGTTCATACTAAGTGGCTGCTCCATCCACCAAGTTGAATGACTTGATTGAGATTTGCACTTACGATATTTCGAAGCCCTTGCTTCTGATTTGATGATTTTCATTTGATGACTGCAGTTTGAACCCTTTTCAAGTCGAACCGTTTAAGAAAATCTAGTTTCCGATCATGCAGACTATTTATGGGTAAAATTCAAAGTGAAAAGAAACGCAAGTCAGAGATTAGTCAAGTGTTAAGTGGATATAAGGTTGGACATTGCAAACTTGCATATATCCACTCAGCAATCTTTTTCATCTGCTAATAATCCCATTAGATTGAAATGCATTTAAATATCCCATTATACCCCAATTTCGTCTTGCAGAGTTCAAAGATATATGATTTGGGTTATATAGAGAAACAATAGGTGAGGAGCGATTGAACTTTCTATCATGAGGTTTTTAAATACATTCATCAGCATAGTCTTTGCACTATCGAGCTATGTCCTTTGTTATGAATCCTCTCCTGCAAAGACTGAGAAGTATATGGTCTCTCAAAAAATGGCCTTGTACTCTTGTGAAAATTTTATTTCAAAATTTAAATGGAACCACAACGAAACAACTCCTGGATATGCCTATTATACCCACTTTTGTCATTATCCACCAGCAATCGGCTCCATGCTAATATGCGGTGCTGAACTTAGTGGTGGTGGTGATACAAAACTCTTCAAAAAAGTCGTGGCTCTCGCACAAGAAGCTTGTGAGGAGTATGGTGGGTCAAATCTGACAGTAGCAGAATACCAAGCAATCTATGAGAATTCAACTCAGTATGCTATCGATACCGTTGCATTAGGTTTGAATATCACAACGACGAAGTTCTCATCCCCAATTCTTCCTATTAGAAAAACATTAGATGAAACATATGCTTTCTACAAAGCTAGATATTATAATTTGGATATGCCATCTACATTTGCTGGTATTTTCTACTTATATTTTGTGTTTGTGTTTATACTAGTTGGTACAGCTAACTTTTTGAAAAGGCTAGGATATCACAGAAAGTTTAACAATAAGTATATCAATTGGATTAGGGCAAACATTACAATTCCAGCTCTATTCAATGGGAAACACACTGAAGCACCATCAAAATGGAAAGTCTTTTCTGCACTACTTCCGACTAGAGTTGAGTCTATAATCATCTTTTTTTTCATTGTCTTAAACTTCATTTTGACTATTGTCCATTACGATTTCAGTCACCTGCTAACATTCAAGGCGAGAAAATTAGTTGTTATGCGTTTTGTTGCCGATAGAACTGGGATCTTATCATTCGGTTTGATTCCTCTACTAATCATTTTTGCTGGACGTAATAACATATTAACTCAATTAACAGGTATTCCTTATCAAACTTTCATTGTTTTCCATAAATGGGTTGCAAGATTTATGTGGTATCATGCCTTGGTTCATAGCGTTTGTTGGACAGCATATGGGGTATATTATAAGTATCTAGCTTATTACTCCTCCGAACCATATTGGCAATGGGGAATTGTCGCAACCATTGCAGGTGGTTTGATCTTGTTTCAAGCTTTCCATTGTTTTAGAACTATGGCTTACGAAACCTTTTTAATCATTCACATTGTTTTGGCGATTATTTTCATTGTTGGTTGTTGGTGGCATTGTTATGATCTGGGTTGGTTAGAATGGATCTATGTCTCGTGGGCTGTTTGGGGTTTTGATAGATTGACTAGAATTGTAAGAATGGCTATATTTGGAATTAAAGATGCTGAAATACGCTTGATATCTGATGATACTTTCAAGATTTCAGTCAAGCATGGTAAATGGTTTGCTCCATTCCCAGGTTCATTTGCTTATGTCTATATTTTCACACCAACTACTTTTTGGCAATCACATCCTTTCACTATTATGGACTCTATTTTAAATGAAGATGAATCTACCATTTTCATTAAAACAAAGACTGGGTTAACCAAGAAACTTCATAATATTTTAGAGAAACTCCCAGCAGATAAACAGACAATAAAGATTTGTCTTGAAGGTCCATATGGTCATAGAGCTCCAGTTGAGAAGTATGATACCGCTCTATTACTTGCTGGTGGTAATGGTATTCCAGGTCCTTTCTATTATGCTGTTGATTTGGCTAGACGTGGCTCTTCATCCAAACAACAAATTAAACTACTATGGACTCTTAGAAACCCAGAGACACTGTTATGGTTTGCTGATGAACTGAAATTGCTAGCAGGTAGTGTGGTACAAACTGACATATATATCACCGGTTCTGTTGAATCTAAACTCAATAATATTGTTGTTGCTGATTCTAGTGTTGACTCTGAAGAGAAACAACATTCAAGTTCTGGAAATTCATTATCAGAAATTGATGAGAACTCTTCACAAAACTCTTCAAGTGAGAAGCCAATCAAGAGCACTAAAAAAGTTAGTAATACAGATTATCAAAGTTTGATTTCAGAATTGTCAAGTTATGTCACATTTCATTATGAAAGACCAAACGTCGATCAAATTATCCTTACCGAGTTTACTGACAGCTCCAATCCTTCTGTTGCTGTTTTGAGTTGTGGACCACCAAAGATGGTTGATTCAGTTAGAGCATCGGTTGCTAACCATCTTCAAAAGTCCAAAGGTAGAGTTGATTTGTTTGAAGAACTACAAATGTGGTAGGCTTTCTGCTTAACTTCACCATTTTTCGAATCGAGGAAGCTCGGATTTTATATCTATTTTATATGAAGATATACCTATGTATTTGTATATATTCCCTTATTTATATATCCCTTATATATTATTTTTTTGCTCTCCTAATCATAATGTGTATTAGTTGGAAATTCTATATCGATGTTCGAAATATCAGTGATATATTTATCTACAACAAAAGATCTATATATAACTATTATGACTAAATCTAAAAACTCATTTAATTACAGAATGTGCGTCCACCAAATCTCCCTACAACAATTGAGTTGCGTACAGGTAAACTGGACTAATAAACTATAAAGCTGGTTTTACACACTTTTTTTTTTTCCTGTTCTTAATGTGTTTCGCTATATAGGTTTTATATAACTTTTTATTAAACTAATACACACTAAGATCAAAAAAAAAAAAAAAATCAGGAAATAGTGAACTTCCCATGGTTCTTGACAGTCCAGTTTACCTTTAAGCAACCTGGAGTACAACTTGAATAATATTTTTGAGCAAATTCAGGGTAGCATTTTCCAACTAATACATATTAAGAACAGGAAGAAAAAATAAAGGCTTGATTATCCTGTATAATTAAATTTTCAAACAACGGAGTTCCACTATAATTTTATAACAAAGATTACGTAACCAAATTGAATCGTATAAAACTACTTAGTTTGTTTCTTTCTAGTGAGTTTGAGCTGAACAACCAACTCAACTTTGAATGTAATATCCCTATTACTGCAAGTTGGTAATCGTACTCACTTCTATATGGATATGAATGTTTTTTATACAGTACTTGGAACAAGTATGAGAGTCCTAAAACAATAGTTATTGTTACCAAGGGTACTACGGGTTTGAGTAAGATGTTGTTGCTCGCAAACATTCTTGTGCGCCACAAATGATCATAGGTCAAGGATACTAGTCCGGTTACAGGCTACGTGCTACAGGCTGTCTAGATATATAGCGACATGTAGTTTCCCCTTTACTTGACAGCAACCCAACGACCTTTCATCGTGATTCACTACTTGATGATCCCCCATTGCCCATCCACCAAAAGCCTCATTTTTTAAAAGCGCGCTTTAGCCTAGACCACAACGGGAGCGGCCTTTTGTTTATTTTATAGTCTTTATAACTTTTGAGGTTAACCCTATCCGGAAATATTGTTTGCTAGGTTAAGGAATTTCTTTTTTCCGTTAAAATATTGTTTGAGGGAAATCCTAGTTAGATCTATAGAGTTGAATAGTTAACAATCAAGCTTTATATAACAATAAAAAATTTCACCGAGACTGGCATATACGGTTTTGACTTGACCTTTTTTTCAATCAAGTGAATATTTTGTAAAAATTTTGTGATTTAACTCTTTCTCTTATTAGTTAACAGCAATATATTGATTTTAGAAAGTATACTGGTCTTTAACTTTTTCTGAAATATTTGAGACAACAATTAGCATCTTTTTCATTTGATTGTGTGTGTTTTTTTTTTCTAAAAATCTAATCGTGTGACAGCTTTGCTAAAGCCTTATTGGTCTTATTAAAGATCTTTGACGTTAGTCTTCTTAGTTGATTTAAAAATCAATAAAGAATACCAGCTATAGTTACTCTTACAGAACTATAATGAATCAAGCCCTTATCCTATGACAGACACCAATGCAAGCAACACCCCAAATCCTGGGGATTCCAATATATCAGACAATAGCAGTAAGGTAACAAAGAGGAAATATTCAAGAAATGGTTGCACGGAGTGTAAAAAAAGACGTATGAAGTGTGATGAGACCAAACCTAAATGTTGGCAATGTGGTAGATTAAACCGAGAGTGCGTTTATATCATAAATACTAAGAATAAGAGAAGAGATTTAAAATTTAAAACTAGCTCAAGTAAGACTTCAACATCTTCACCTGATTTGCCGAGATCTTTCCAAAGTAATACATCATCACCACATAAGACTAATAACAGTGTTGATAATATTGGAATTAACAATGATTCAATCCCGATATCATCAAATGTTTCAGATTTATCTATAAATGCAAGTTTTGGATTTTCATTCTCTGATGCAAATTCATTATATCATGATTTAAATGATCTGGTAAATTGGAGATTAGAAGAAGCTTTGACACCAAACTTAAGAACTTACATTGACGGAAGTTCATTCAATACAGATTTATTACAAGAACAACACAACGCATTGCCAATAACAGCAGATGCTAAAGAGATAATTTTCAACAATCAGTTATCAAATTTTGAATTAGGAGATCCACATAATCGTTATCTTGAAAAGTTTTACTATGAATTTTGTACTTTAATCAGTCCTCTTGTACCCAATGCCAATCAAAACCCCGTTAGAGACGTGTTATTACATTATGCTAAAAGAGAACCTTATTTGATGTATGCTATCTTGGCATGTGGTGCTAAAGCTGCTCATAACGAAAGTCAAATAATTCAAGATGATCAAGCATATTGCTCTTATCTATCATCCTGTTTAAATATACTCAGTGACAGTTTTGATAGTGAAGCAACGATATCTGAGAATATTGAACCAATGCTATTAACAATATTGTTACTAACCAGTGATTGTGCATCAAGTAAGAACTCAAGATGGAGAGCTCATTTAAAAGGTGCTAAAGAGTTATTGAAGAAAACGAAGATAAAGTCAGATACTTTAAACTTTTGTAGAAACTGGCTAATAACCTATGAAGTTCTAGCTGGTATTTCTAACCCATTTGGTGGAATTTTTCAAAATTCCACTTCAGAGTTGGATAATTTCATAACAAACGATGATTTATTTTTAACTTCCTTGAAAAGGTTGAACATATTAGATGTTAATGGATTTAACTTTTTAGCTGGTCATGTTTTCAAATTAGATTTGGTATTTAGAGATATTATTAAGATCTTGAACAACATTAGAAAAGCTAAAAATTCATTCAAGTTGAAAGGAAGAAGTTCACATCTTGATTTTGACATTCAACCCGCAATAACTACATTCAAAGATATTGAAAAATTGAATTTGCAAATAAAGGAATGTGAAAATATGGCCATAATAGATAGATCTGGAATAGTTCCTGAATCCAATCCAAACCATCCATCCCATAGCATACGACACGAAAAACAACAGCAAGAGAAGAGCTTCCATTGTATTGATACTATTCAACTACCAAACAATCAAAGGATAACATATAGTTGGTTTGATATTTCTAATCAAGGTCACATTCTTGCAGCAAGAGTTGTACTTTTGACAAAAATATTAGAAGTGCCAAAGACATCACTTTTAGTTCAAGATTTAGTTAAAAAGGGTTTGAAATTTTTGGAGTTCTTGAAGTATGTTGATAACTATGATAATGTTTGTATGGCACATCTACATATAATGGCTGATACTTTAGGGAAATGTTGTATTTTGGTTGAACACCAAGAGATTATCAAGAGATATTTAAAGATATTACAAGGCATAGGACTGGCTAGTGCTGGTTATAATTTGATTAAATTACAAAAAATCTGGAACAATGAAGTATTGACTGAAGAGGAGGAGGATGTTTTAACTTGGTAGTTAGAAATCAACACCCTCTTACTATTTGAATAAGATTGATCGTTCTCCGCATTTTGTGCTTTATCAGGTTTAGCGTCTAGAATGGCTTCGCTCTTATAATAGATGCGAGCGATTGTCTGTGATTGTTGTGATAGCGTTCGTAGTAAGTAACTCTATTTCTGGTAATCTTTCATTATCATTAGGTCTAGGATAGCACTTGTTCACTAGAATTTCGACAAAGCATCTCTAAGAGGCTCGTTCTGTATAGTCTCTAATAAAATCAAGGACATTTCTTGGATACTCTCAAATGAAGTTAGTTATTTCTTACTTAATTTCTGGTTTAAATTTCCTATCATATGGTGCAAGATACTACTGACATTGTCACCAAAACTCGTATGGATCAAATCAAAAAATCTGGAATACTTTGTTCTATCTCGCCTCTTATTTCCATCTCTATACAAAGAAAAAGCTTTCGTTATCAAACAAAGGGGAGTTTGAAGGTTTGGCAAATATGATGAGTACAAAATTACATCTTGTCTATGGAAAATGACACATGTATTAAGATGACATTGTTATTAACTATCAAGTGGAGTGATGCTATAGCATTACAACACCAACTTTACTCAAAGTATCGGCATCAACATGGTTATCTTTGTTCAATCCACCAGTTATAAATTTAGCTTTATAGTTGAACAGATAATAGTTTAATAAACCATCACCTTCACCGAATTTCAAATCTTGTAAGAAGAAATTGTTATCTTGAGTTGACAAAGCGTTGAAAACATCAACACCTAAACTTTTTGATATGATTAAAGCTTCACTAATCAAATCAGTCAATCTTTTTTTCAACAATTGATTGGCCTTTTCCTCACCAGATTCATTGAAGGCAACATCTGATGCATAATAGAATAAATATGCAATACCTAAATCATCATGATTTGGATTTTCTAGAACGGTAAAGGGTAATAAATAGAAACTGAAGAAATCTGTTATTTTTCTCTCTTCTCCCTCAACAATATCTTCCTCAACGACAAAAGTATGAACAACTTTGTCCTCATCTTTTAGAGATTGATCACCTAATAACCAATGTTTTAATTCTGCCTTATTGAAATTTTGAATTAAATCAAATCTTTCTTGATACCTATTGAACAGCTCAAATACTTGATCATAATCTGTTGATTTAATTCTTCTTAGATTTTTCAATTTCCCTTGGTTTCTCAAAGTGTATTTGGCAATCATTTGAGTTTTGGAAACGTTTTCTGGTAAATAGCTGAATCCAACGTCATATAATTTCCCCCAGTTTATTGGACGATGGTTGTAACGGGTAACAGATACAGGACTTGGGAGAACAACACCTGCTGTATATAAGGCTTGGAATATACCTTGAACGTTAACTCTTCTTGTAACTTCCTTGATTAAAATTGGTGCTAGTCTTTTCGATCTTAACTTTTTATGAACACAAATAAAATTTATTTCAACAGCTTTGATCTCATTGGATCTAACTTTTAAATCAGCAGGAGTTCCTGCAATAAACCCAATTAAACGACCACTCTGTTTAACTCTAACACCAACATGCCATTCTTTACGATAACCAGGAGGCTTCAAAGCCCAATCTAGGAAATCAGAGGAATATTTGAATCTAAAAGTTGAATCAGCATCTTCAACGTAGTTTTCATAAAGCAGTTTGAACACTTCATCACGATCTTCTGTCTTATTTAAATCTAAATCAGCCCATTCAAATTCTTTTAATAGAGGATATGGTTCTTTTGGTATATCATCAATCGTTTTAATTTCAATTGGTCCTTCTTCTGTGATTTTTTCATCAAATTTTGGAACTGGTTGAGTTTTCCAAAACTTGTAATCTTCCATAGTCTTCTGCTGTTCATCATTCAGTTGGACACCTTCAGCCAACTTTTTAAGCAGATCCTTGATGGTCTTTCTTTCAGCCTCTTTATCAGACATTATTTCTCTACTGTTTAATTGTCTTGTCCAATATATGGCACTTATAACTGACCAAAAAGACAATGATCCCCTTCAACAACAAACTGGTCCGCTAAAGACACTTGCAAGAATCCCAAGGATAAGACACAATTCACTTGAAATCAAATTCAAGCGGTATCAAACTCGTACTTTGAAGACTCGATTTTTCAAGTGTCCATTTTTTTTTTGTGTGTAATCAAAAAGATCAAGGGTCAAACGCTCAAAACCGCTGCTGAATGTGGTTTTTCAAGAAATTAACAAAAAATATATAAAAAATTTCAAAAGCTCATCGGCTTCAAAAAAAAAAAAAAAAAATTTCAACAGGGCATAAATATTTTTACAAAGTATTTAAAGAGTAGTTTTGTAGAGTCTTTTAGTGATTCTATCTTGAGAACTATAAGTTAGCAGTAGAAATGTTATCAGCCACAGGATGGGTCCCAAGGGGATTTGCCAGTGAGTTCCCAGAGCAGTATGAACTTGATGACGAAGAGATGGAAAGAATTACCAAATTGGCACAACTAGAGATCAATGATGCCAAAGAAGGTATAGCAGCCATTGAAGCACAAGGAGAAGAAAGTCAAGATCAAGAGGATGAGGACGCTAGTGAGGCTGAAGAGAAAGCATCGGGTGCAAGCCAGCCAAGCACTAAGAAACTACAAGATCAATTTGCTGATGATGATGATTTAAAGGAATACGATTTAGAACATTATGACGATGATGAAGACGAAAGCCAAGGTCATCTAACCAGTTTCCCAGGTTTGACTAATGAGGTTGAATACCATGAAGCAGATGATGAAAACGATGCATATATCTCACTACCAAATGAAACTGAAAAATTAGAAGAGAAACAAGAATATCAAGTCTATCCAACTGATAATTTAGTTCTTGCTACAAGAACTGAGGATGATGTTTCATATTTAGACGTCTATGTCTATGATGACGGTGCTGGTGCTCCACAAGGTGCTGAGGAAGAAGAGGAGGATAAACAAGATCCCGATGTTGCTAAAGGGTTGATAAGAGAAAGCTCTTTATACGTTCATCATGATTTGATGTTACCAGCTTTCCCATTGACTGTTGAATGGATTAACTATAGACCAGGTTCCACTGATGATAGTGAAAATTCCAACATTGGTAATTTTGCAGCCATTGGTACTTTTGATCCACAAATTGAGATTTGGAATTTGGATTGTTTAGAAAAGGCTTATCCAGATTTAATCCTAGGTGAACCATCATCAAATTCATTCGAATCTTTATCATCTAAAAAGAAAAGCAAGAAGAAGAATAACAAAAAATCTAATCACATAACAACTCATCACACTGATGCAGTACTATCACTTTCGCATAATAAGTTTCATAGAAATGTACTTGCTTCAACTTCAGCAGATCATACTGTTAAACTATGGGATTTAAACACTGGAACAGCTGTTCGTTCTATAAATACAATTCATAGCAACAAGAACGTTTCCAGTTCTCAATGGCATCCAAGTGAAGGTACTATATTACTGACTGGTGGTTATGATGGTCGTGTTGCTATAAGTGATGTTAGAATTGAAGATTCATCACAAATTGCTAAATATTGGAACGTTGGTGATAACTCTCAAGATATTGAAACGATTAGTTGGAATACCTCCGAACAATTCTTAGCAGGAACTGATCAAGGTAATGTTTATGCCTTTGATATTAGAAACCAATCAAAACCAATCTGGACATTACAAGCTCATGATGCAGGTATTAGTTCATTACAAGTTAACAAATTCGTACCAGATTTACTAGTAACTTCAGCAATGGGTGAAAAACAGATAAAACTTTGGAAAATACCAACTGCTGAAAGCTTATCAAAGGGTGTTGGTCCTTCAATGGTACTTTCAAGAGATTTTGGTGTTGGTAATGTATTAACATCAAGTTTTGCTCCAGATATCGAAATTGCTGGTAGTTTAGTCGTTGGTGGTGTCAATAAAGGTTTAAAATTATTTGATGTTTTTTCAAATAGAGCAGTTAGAACTTCTTTCAAACATTCCTTGAAAACTTTACAAAAGCAAGCAAGAGAAGAAGCTAAGAATGCTGGTAAAGCTTCAAGAATTGCAAGAAAATATAATCCTGATTATTCAGAGGCAGTTTTAGAAGTTGAAAGCGAAGGTGATGATGAGAGTGATGATGGTGAAGATGATGACCAAGATATTGAGTAGATTTCTCTTGTATAATATACTAAAAAGCTTCATATTTCCATACATACAAGTAGACCAAATAGTACAACAAGTCTACTACAATAATTTAAAACCGATATTAATATAATGCTATTAAACGAAAAGTATATATATATATATATATAAACCACTTGAAAAAGCGTAGATAAGATGAAAAAAAAGGTGTGAGTTTGAACTCAATCTATTGATACATGTAACAACTAAAAATAAGATAACTCTAGAGTTTATTTAGCTGATTTCTTTTTCTTTTTTGGAGATTCATCATCATCATTCTTTCTTTTTTTATCCTTCTTCTCTTTCTTTTCTTTCTTTTCCTTTTTGTCCTTCTTCTCTTTCTTTTCCTTTTTTTCTTTCTTCTCTTTCTTTTCTTGCTTTGGTTCATCATCACTTTCATCAGCATCAGCAATTATGACATCTAAATCTTTCTTATATAGAGATAAAGCTTCATCAATAGCATCAGAATTTTTCATTGTTGGAGCACCAGTGTCGTAGAAGTTTAATCTCTGTTCAACTTGTTTCTTTAAAATTGAACCGAAGGCACTCGTTGGTTCATCTGAATAGTTATCAATTCTTGAAGCAATAGAACACTTATTTGCTAAATATCTTGAAATTCTACCTTTGTTCTTAGCTGAAGCTTTACCAATGAAGGATGAATGATAAATCAAACCGTATTTTGGTGTATTACCTTTAGTCTTCAAAGCTCTGAATAAGGCCTTTTCAGCACCCAAGATTTGAACAGTGGAAGCTGCTTGTTTAGATAAGTTTGTTAAAGAACCAGCATGGGAGATTAATCTTGCACCAATAACTTCACCAATAAGCTCTGATAAATTTGGAGCAACAGTATGCATCTTATCAGTTAGGTAGTTGTATAAAGATCTTCTGTAATCTGTTAATGAAACAACTCTTTTAGCAAAGACTAGTAAGTTATCAAAATCTTGTTCAGAGATATCTTGACCCATTGAAATTCTTGCATTATCAATGATAATTTGAGCTAAACCTGAATCGTTATTCAAAAGAGCAGTTAAATCGTGTAGTTTTTCATCGTTTAACGAAGATTTATCAGCAATGAATAGAACTAATTTGGCGAAAATATAGTTATCTGGAACTAACTTGGCTAATTCCGGGAAATGCCATCCATACCATTCTTTAACTCTCATTGAAAAAGTGTTGATATCTTTATCTAATTGATCTAATAGAGCAATAGCTTGAATGATATGGTTATCATTTTTTTGAACTGAAAACTTAACTTTAGCTCTTGAATAAGCATGACCTAAACCTAATTGAGCTCTTTCAATATCACCAATTTGTAAATTTTTTAACAATTTATCACCATGTTGTCTAATACCTCTTAATAAATCTTGAGCTAAATCATTGGAAATGGCATCTATATATGGGAAAGTTTCTTTGATTGATGGACCTAAATTTCTATCTGAGATACCTAAAGAGATTTGCTTTTTAGATGAACCTTTTGGAATGTTCAATTCAATAACTGATTTTAAATATTCAGAGACTAAACCTTCAGAGATTTCATTAGCATTTTCCAAAGCTTGAGCAGCACCTTTGAATGGGGCAAATGAGATTAATTCAACTAGTTTGGAAAAAGTACCCAAATCGTTAATTTGTTCTTGAACTTCTTTTAACTTGGAACCAATGTTATCTTGTTGTAACTTGACTTTGAAGACAGCGTAACCTGTAGCTTCTTCGAACAAAAGATATTCCAAAGGAGCAGACATGATGAATAAACTCTTTAAGGAATTATAAGTTACTTTCAAACGAGCACTTTCTTTGTTCTATCGATACTGTTAAAATAGACTTCTTTTCGTTATATGTTTCCTAATTTTTTTTTTTTTTTTTCCTCTTCCTTTTCACTAAAATTTTCAAATAAATTTTTTCTCACTCAATAAAAAAAAAAAAAGCACCACCAATTTGGACATTATAACTTACCCGGGGCGATGAGATAAAATGTCTTGACGAATCAGGAAAGTTACCAGATCTGGTATCTGAGAGTATTGATTATGTAAATAAATGCATATCAGCTATACAAATAAGGAAATAATCCATATTAGGAGATAAATGTCACATGACTAATGCGAGTTTTTATTAATTTGACATAAAAAGAGGTTTACACACACACAATTTAATGGATTTTTGACTCATTTTAAATTTAGTGGTTTTAATTTAAATTGTTTCAGTGTTCTTTTCAGAACTCTTCCCTTTAATTGAAGTATATATTAAAACTAGGGTAGAAAATTCAAATGAAGTCACCAAAGTCACCAAAAACTGTTGGATCAGTAGGCTTTGGTTCGCCTAATAGAAACAGTTCTCCTAATTCTAAAGTTCGGAAATCTAATGCGGGTGGTGGTACTAGTGGAGTAAAGCCATTGATCTCTACAACGACAATTACAACAACGAGATCAAATACAGCAAATGACAAACAATCCCATGAGAGTGGTAATGATTCTACTACTCCCTCTCAGATGAAGGCTTCTTTCCATCGTCATAGCTTTAGTACAGCCTCCAGACTATCTGATGGTGATTCAACCCCCTTATCCCACATACGTAATCAACCCCCACAGCAACAACAACAACAACAACAACAACATCAACAGCAACAGCAACAGCTAGAACAAGAACAGCGATTACAACAACGGCGTTCATCCTCATTTGCGTCTCCTTCATCGCCTTGGGCAAGACGTCGTTCATTTCTTTCCAGTACTATGATATCCAATGAAAAGCATTTGGTTTATGAGTTACATAGTGGATATGGTTATAATTCTCCTAGTTATTCAATGAGTCTTCGAGAAAGTCAGGGTTTTACCTGGAATCAAGATCTATTTGCATCGCAGTATCAGCAACAATCAGGTGTCATATACGATGATGCTGATGAAGATGAAGAAGAAGAAGATGTAGATGATTATGATAATAATGAGACTGTGTATCAAGATGTTTTTGAAGAGGATGATGAAGATGATGATATTAATGATGAAGATGACGAAGACAATGAAGAACTTGAAGATAACGATGAGAGTGAAAGAGCGATTGAAAATGACAATTTCAATAGACGTATACGTGTTAATAGAAGATATACTAATCCAAGGCGTTCAATCAGAACATTTTCAATGAGTAATGACAATGGGATAAACAAGGCAAAAGTGGTTGAAATAAAGATTGATGAAGATGATAAGATGTTTTGACCAACATCAGATACACAACAAGTCATACCCCTTTCAGTTTGTTGTTTTTTTTTCTCTGTTTTTGCTCATCGCTGGTTGGTCTTTAGAACTTTTTAGTTTTTTTACCTTCTTCTTTGTTATTACTTACTAATTCCTGTTACATTCTTGCTATATACTATAGATATTATCTATTCAGAGTATCAATCGCCTTTTGGTTTTACACGCACACATCAAGACATAAACATATGCTACATACTTTAATATATACCTCCAGCTTGATATTTATTCTATAGATATAACCCAAAATTATTTACACTATTACCAGCATTAAATCCAATCTCAACGTTTCTCAAAAATTTAACCTTCTTACCATCTTCAACAAATCTTTCAGCCAAGTATTGTGATAGTTCGTAAACACTATCTTTATTAATTTTTTCAAATCCAAGAACACCTTCACTTTGTATAACAATGACATCGACATCTTGTTGTGCATTGCTGGCATTAGAGATCAAACTTGATGATATACCAGTGATGAAGAAGGGTGGAACTAGCTTGTTGAATGGGATTGTTGTTGTCCTTTGTTGCTTATTATTAGATAATTTAGCAATGAGTTGATCAAAGGGTAATTGTCCAGGGGTAATTGATAATATCTCAACAGATTTATTGTTTGAAGTAAGAGATAGCAACTTTTTTGTTATCAAGTTGTAAATTATAACGTTTTCATGTTCGTATGTATTAGGAACTGTTAAAACAGCTAATTTTAGGCTCTTATACTCTAGGATATCAAGAGTAGTTGATGTAATATGAGTTTTGTTGTGATTTTCTGAAGAATACAGCTGTTCATCCTCAATGAATCCATCACCAGATTGCTTCTTGTCATCATTTTTTGCTTCTTCTTCTTCTTCTTCTTCTTCATACTGGAGTTGTACTTCTTTAGATATTTCAATCTTACTCAACAACTTAGACTCAACTTTCAATGCATCTGTAATGAACTTCAAATTAGATGGAATTACCAAGATAGTGCCATTGTACTGTTCTATACCCGTTTCATTCGTAAATTTAACTATTGGTTGTTGATTTGGTTGTTGAAATTTACTAAGATCTTCTTCATCCTCCCCGATGAGTAAGTGGCGTGGAGATTTATAATCTGACCAAGGTTTGAACTATCCAACTGGGTTAGTTATTTTCACCTTTGTGGAACTTGTTTCAAATCATACTTACAACCATTGCAGCTCTTTTATTGGTTGGTTAACAATTGAATAAAGAGAAGTTAATTCGGGTTGACTTTGGGTCTTTTTGAATTGAACTCAATATTTACTATGTGTTTGTTTTTTTTTCTTAAAAAAATACAGAAAAGAAGCATTCAAATAATAGATTCAAAGCTATTAAATCCTCGTTTAAATTTATATCTATCAACACTAATATTCAACGATGAGTACAACTGAATTCGAACAGACTTCGCTCGAGCTTAACAAACTTCAAAACGATCTTCAAGAAGCGCTATCGTCAAGACAACAACTAGAAACTCAATTCCAAGAGAATACAATCGTACTAAAAGAATTTGAAAATTTGGAGGAAGATGCAAAAGTTTATAAGCTAACAGGCTCCGTATTGTTACCACAAGATACTCCTGAAGCTAAACTAAACGTTGAAAAAAGAATAGAGTTTATTGAAAAGGAAATGTGAGTTACCATTTCAATCACCCAAAGGATGAAGTCAATTACTAACAATCAGATAATAGTGAACGTGTTGAAGGATCAGTGAAATCTATACAAACTAAAGTTGAAACAACAAGAAACAAACTGGTACAAATACGTACGCAACTACAAGCAGCTCAAGGAAGTCAATAATAGAACCTTCTATATCATATTTACAAATCTGTAGTCCACTATATCATATATATATATATATATATATAAGTTTAACCTCTAGATGCTTGACTTTTAACTAAATTAATACCAGAATTTATCCCGTAAAATAAAAACTCTTCAAAATCAGTATACAACTGTCCAACATCATTCAATCCATCAATTCTCTTCTCTACCAAATCAAAAGTTTGTTTAAAATCTTTAGATTTATCATTTGACATGAATAACTCCAATGCAACATATGTAGAACTTAGTGATAATCTCTTGGTATACCATGCAAAATCATTTGTGCTATCACCAGAGTAAAATCTAAGGTCATCACTTAGTTGATGTAATTCTTTGGAGCTCTCCACAAGGTTTGGTGGTAAAACTAAATAAGTTTGAAGTTGTTGTAAATGATTAGCAAATGGTTTATTCGCTTCTAAACGCTTTTTTACAAGGTATTTGAGTTTGGAATTCTCATTTGTTAATGATTGGAATTCTTCAGATTGTGAATTTTTAACAATATTTAAACGTTCTTTAATTAAATGAAATTTAATCAAATCAAAAGTACCATTTGTAAATAATGATTGTATAGCATCAGAAAATCCAAAAGTTCTTGAACTTTCTAAAATTGCCTTATGTTGAAACCCATAAATTGGTACAAATTCTTTCAATGCCTTATCAAGAATTTTATACTGTGGAGAATCTGGTTGTAGAAAAGCTGGTACTTCCTCCTTATGATCAAATGAATGGTATGATTTAATTTGTTGGTTAAAAGCTGCTTTTAAAGGCGATATAATAGCCAATATTGGTCTCTTCGTTATCAATGGTTGTAGTGACATCATAGTTCACGGGAACCAAAAAAGATTGGCAATTGAATACTAGTTGTCAAAGGGCTAAATCAATGGTTTAGCAAACTCATTTTAAGCCTATAATTTGGGTGTGATATTTTCTGTTAAAACTTGGTCGGAAGTATTATTTTAAATGGTTCGATTTTCAAATGAAAAACAAAAAAGACAAATTTATGGTCAGGGTGTAAATACCCATAATTGGTAATTTTCCCAAAATGGGAATCAATTGGAGAGACCATATTTTGGTACCATACTACACTCTTTTTATATATCATTAGCAATATATTGTCTCTACTCAGAAAGCGAATAATACATTAATAGTATTCAGTGATTGGGTCTACGAATGGGACAATTTGCAGAGTCAGTTGTTTAATTAGTAAACTGACTTTTCAAAATTAGGACCTGAATCAAACAAAAGTTCACTCTAATTAAACAGAAGACTATAATATTAAACAACAGTGGTGAACATGATATTGGGCTTATATATATATATATTAATTCAAGCGTTTGAATAGTTTCCACGGATCAAAAGGTTGACACAACAAATTATCCAATCGGAGTGTTTAATTCTCGCTTTGTGTCAAAAATAAAAAAAACCACGGCTTAGGGTTATTTTTGCCATTTCAAGTCTTTTTTTCCCGCTTCATAAAAAAAAAACTAGTCCCAAACCAGTCTCAAAAACTTTAACAATAACACCAATCGGAGTTGATTTAGAGTTGTGGAGTATAAAAGACTAAGGTCCAAAATAAATTATGTGGTCTAGAGAATTTACATGCTTGTTCAACTTATATACTTCAGACATCAATCAGCTAGGCTAAAGACTCTGTCAAATTGTTTCAATACATGACAATCTCTAAGGCAATTACACCCAGTCTACTAGATCTACAGCGACTTGGATGACATATAAAACAATCAAGTTCTTTCAGTCCACTAGTTTGATTATTAGCCTTATTGCTATAGATACTAAAAAGGTTGAATGTTGTCTGGATCAAAAACCGATTTACAACCCACAGTACCAACAATGTTACACGACTAAAGCTTCCTCCGTGTATCCTTTCGGATCGTGGAATCAAATAAGCACAATGCCTAGTAAACCATTGTTAACAATTGCAAATACTTTTGATTTGATTTGAATCAGTGGCATTACGAACCACTAATATCAATCAACTCCGAATCACATTCAAATTTTCTCGTCCCGAGATTACTTGTCAAGATTTAAAAAAAGTCCCCCCGGCTGCACTTGTTTGTTATCTTTAGCGTGAAAAGTTATATCAAATTGCCATCAAAAAAAAAAAAAAAAAAAATTGTCGATTGTGGGACTAGAATCGTTCGTATAAATATCAAATCAATTGTCCCTTTTGATTTTTCAGCTTGCACATTTATACTTGTTAATAACATACGAAATCATTACACATAAACTCAATTATAACACAATGTCTGAATCTACCGTTGGAAAAGTATGTTTTAACACCGTTTTAACCACATGTTGTTGAAATTTTGATAAAAACTAACACATTAAAAAAATTAGACAATTACTTGTAAAGCTGCTGTTGCCTGGGAAGCTGGAAAACCACTATCAATTGAAGAAATTGAAGTCTTGCCACCAAGAGCCCATGAAGTTAGAATCAAGCTAACACATACCGGTGTTTGTCATACCGATGCATTCACACTATCTGGTGATGATCCAGAAGGTGCATTCCCATCAATTTTAGGTCATGAAGGTGCTGGTATAGTGGAGTCTGTTGGTGAAGGTGTTACATCTGTTAAAGTTGGTGAATCTGTCATTGCCCTATACACTGCTGAATGTAGAGAGTGTAAATTCTGTAAATCAGGTAAAACTAATTTATGTGGTTCTGTTAGAGCTACTCAAGGTAAAGGTGTACTACCAGATGGTACTCCAAGATTTAGACATAAAGCCACAGGTCAACCAATTCTTCATTTTATGGGTTGTTCAACTTTTTCACAGTATACAGTTGTTGCTGATGTGTCTGTTGTTGCTGTTAATCCAGATGCTCCAAAAGATGTCACATGTCTATTAGGTTGTGGTGTCACCACTGGTTATGGTGCAGCTATCAACACTGCCAATGTTCAAGAAGGTGATACCGTTGCCGTTTTCGGTGCTGGTATTGTTGGGTTATCAGTTGTTCAAGGTGCCGTTGCTAGAAAGGCTTCAAGAATCTTTGTCATTGATATTAACGATAATAAAAAGGAATGGGCTGATAAAGTTGGTGCTACAGATTTCGTCAATCCAACTAAATTACCTGAAGGTAAAACCATTGTGGAGCATTTAATCGAACTTACCGATGGTGGGTTAGATCATACTTTTGACTGTACCGGTAATACCATTGTCATGAGACAAGCTTTAGAAGCTGCTCATAAAGGTTGGGGTCAATCCATTATCATTGGTGTTGCCGCTGCTGGTAAAGAAATATCCACTAGACCATTCCAATTGGTCACTGGTAGAGTCTGGAAAGGTTCTGCCTTTGGTGGTGTCAAAGGTAGAACTCAATTGCCTGGTTTCGTTGAAGATTCTTTGAACGGTACCTTAAAAGTTAAAGAATTCATTACACATCGTCAAACTTTACCAGACATTAACAAAGCTTTTGAAGACATGCATAAAGGTGAATGTATCAGAGCTGTTGTTGATCTACAAAACTTTTAACTCCCCGGTGGTTTCAAAGCTCGGTTATGATAGCCTTTAGCTGAACGATATATAAAATATGAAGGGATAAGAGGCACGATGGTTTCAATCCATGTATAAATAATCGAATTGATCCACCATATGTCTTTACGTCGTAGCGAACATCGGTTTGCAAATAAAAGGTCTAATCTACCGAAGGCATTTTCTTTATAGAACGAGTGCAAAAATGATACATGCTTTATTATGTATATCTACAAGCCAGAACCACCGCATACAACTTGATATAAAGACAGAAAATAAACCCGTAGACTAACATGCAAAACAAACCGTATAGTGAAATGATGATATTATACTCTAGATCCGATAAATCTACCAAACAAGGAAATGAAAAATAGCCCCATAAAACCAGCTATAAAAGCCTAACAACTAAGAATGAAAAACAAGCTGAGAACTAAGATACATTATTAACTAAAGATGCAAAAACAAGACAACAACATGGAGAGCTTAGTTACTTTCCCCATTGAGAACTGAGATATAGTTATTATTGATAGCAATTCCGTTCATCTTTGAAGATAAATCATTCAACTCGGACTGTTCGTTAAATGGTTGCTGATAGTACTGATGTTGTGGAATGACCGTTTGCTGAGGATTTGATTGACCTAGTTGTAATGATATGGAACT
This sequence comes from Taiozyma peoriensis, assembly GCA_030574875.1. Taxonomy (NCBI): domain Eukaryota; kingdom Fungi; phylum Ascomycota; class Saccharomycetes; order Phaffomycetales; family Wickerhamomycetaceae; genus Taiozyma; species Taiozyma peoriensis. The sequence continues at coordinate 175,718 of JAJMFM010000011.1, forward strand.
AGGAACTTTGGACTGTCCTAAATTTTGTTGCAGGGATTGAACCTTGGTTGTAGATTGTTGAATATGATGTTGAGGTTGTTGTGGATCCTGCTGCTGATGTTGCTGTTGCTGCTGCTGCTGCTGTCCTTGGAACTGATCATTTGAGACATTAACTCTTGGAGCTCCGCAACGTAAACAGCAGATGTTCTTAGCAAAGTTGTGGTATGAACAACCTTCATTACCACATTTCCAATCACCAGCTCTAAATGGAACAGCAGATACCCTACCATTGCCACCGTTATTAGTGTTGTTATTATTATTATTACTGTTATTGGTGTTGGTATTGTTATTGTTGCTGTTGCTGTTATTACTGTTGTTGTGTGAATGGTTGAGATTATGGTGTTGGTTAGAACTGCTTTGGTTCTGATTTTGGTTATGGGTTTGGTTGGTGTTATTATTGTGATTATGATTGTTATGATGATTGTTATGATGATTGTGATTCTGGTTCTGGTTTGGGTTTTGGTTGTTTGGCGTGTGATTGTTTGGGTGATGTACGTTATGGGAATTGTTCGTTGTATTACTATTGTTACTAGTAGTGCTGTTGTTGTTTGTACCAGGAGCATTACCTGAACTGTTTGGAGTGTACATGGATTCTTGGATTGCAGCAGCAGAGGCAGCAGGAAACGAACAGCGGAAACAAGCAGTACGACGCTGAAAGTTTGAGAATCCACAACTTGGACAAGTCCAATCACCTGGTCTTGGTCTATTCTTACTTGGAGGAAATGGAGTTAAAATTTCTTGAGCTCGGTCTAATACTCTTGCACTTGAAGGTTGCACCTCAATACATTTCTCATTCAAGGATCTCCCATTCATTGCCAGTGAATCTGCAGCTTCTTCATGGGAACTAAAGACAGCAAAACCTGAACCTGTAGGTTTGTGTTGATCTGGAGTTTTCAAAGTCCAAAAGGCTATTGGACGACCACCATATTGCGTAAACCAGCTTTCCAATTCACTCTGAGTTGTATCATTTGGTAAGTTTGCTAGATGTAACACTTTTGATCTCTCAGCTAAAAAGGCACGAACATCAGCTCTTGCATCAAATGGTCTTGTTAAAACATCAGGATGATCTTCAATCGGTTTAGATTTCTTAATCAAAGATTTCAATATCTGTGATAACAGTTCAACTTCATCGCTTGCACGACGTGGTGTCGGTTGTGTAGTGGTTGTATTATTGGTTTGGAATGGAACTTTTAATTGATCGACTTCTACTTCTAAAGCAGTGATGACACTAGATAAACTTGATGCACTATAACTCAAAGCTTCAGGATGATGAGCTTGCCATTTGGTATATTCTTGTTTCAAATCAAACACTTTTGAATGTTGTAAATATGGAGGAAGAACCACACTTTTATCCCTTGCCTCTCTTGGTAGTTGAACCCTTAAATCCCAAGAGTTCAAAGTAATGAATGTAAAATCTAATCCTTTTGATGTGATTTTTTCATGAATAAATTGATCAATCTTGGTGATAGCATCCTTAAAGGTACCTGCAGTATGAACGTGTTCCCAAGTTAAAGTGGTTAGACTCGTACAAAATGGAGTCACTGGTGTATTAATGGGACGAATTAAGACAGAATCGTGTGAGATTTGATCTAAAGTACTAGCATCTAACAGCTCCCAACCTATTTCGATGATCTCAGCAGAATCTCTTGTGACATAAACGTCTTGTTCATCACAAGTGGTGGTGAAGTGGATGACAAAGAAAACGTCACTCATGATCCCACACAACTATGTTTATTTTAGCTTTGCCTTACCAATAAAAATTATAGAGTTTGGTATAATATTTGAATAATTGCAAACAATAGGACCACTTAAACCAACCAAAAACTCGGTAGTCTAGAAGTAGTGGCACTAAGGTAGAAGGAACAACAACGCGAAAAGGATGTAAATGAATACAACGTATTGGGTATGTTCCAAGAGCAGTACACAAATGAGTGGTAAGAGATCAAGGATATTTTTATGTACTGTGATTAGTTTAAAAATCTATATACACTGTAAAACTTGTAGCTATAATTCTTTCAGTCTCATCAGACTCCACGAAAAAAATAATTTGCTAAATAACATCTTCGAGAAGGCCGATGAAAAAAAAAAATTAGCATAGAGTTTCAAAAAGAAAAAAGCATAAATAAGAAAAAAAAAAAAATAAGCGAAAAGTTGAAAAAGACACGAAAAATCTTAAAAAACAAAAATCAAATTTTAAAAAGTACAAAAGATGCTTATTACTTGAAACAGTTAAATACCCTTTGTGGACATTAATCGTCTTTATTTTAGGTAAGGTTGTTTTGTTTGGTGTTTTTGACATGATTGTGATTAGAGAATGTATCTGTCTAGTATTAGCTTAGAGGTGCAATTGTGTTACAAGTTGTCATTATCATTGCTCACTTATTGATAAGGTTAGACTAGAACACATTTTGTATTGATAAATGCAAATCTACAGTGTCAATTTTATAGCAAGTTTTTTACACATCAACTCATAAAATAGTTACATTCTTGCTACTTTACTATTGGTGTACATTTTAGACACTATTTGCAATCATTTTAATTCTTTAAAACATCAAGTGAGTTTCAGCTAGGCTAGAAGAAACACAAACACAACCATGAGTACCCTGCCTCCTGATATGGATCCAACTAAGCAGCCGCTTCGTGTGTTCAAGGCACAATTTTTAATCTCTATCACATTGGGTATACTGGCGTTTGTATCGTTTTGTATTTTGCGTTATAGATGGCCCCATATATATGCTGTTAGAGTTCTAAGAAAGAAGGATATTCAAACACTCCCCAACACTTTGTTCGGTTGGTGTCTGTCTTTATACAGGATTACAGATGATGAAGTATTGGAACATGGGGGACTTGATGCTTATGTATTTTTGGCCTTTTTCAGAATGGCAATAAAATATTTTGCCCTATGTGCTTCAATTTCTCTATTGTTTATTGGACCTATAAGGTATTATTATACAGGACATTTTGATAGTGATGGAATTTCTTGGGACGGTGATGATGGAGAAAATTTATGGCATAAGATGTTTTTCAAAGTGTTGAAGGATAAATTTGGTAATGGTGGTGATGGCGGTAACGGTGATGGTTCTATTGATCAAGCCAAGGCTGCTTGGGTGTATACCGTGTTTACATATGTTTTCACAATCTTAGGGTTCTATTTCCTCTGGAGGCAAACTGAAGCTGTTGTTGCTATAAGACAGAGATACCTAGGTCGTCAAAACTCAATTACAGATAGAACCATTCTATTAGAAGGACTACCCATTGAATTCAATCCAAATGAGTACAGTACAAACTCATCAGTGGATTCATTGGTCCTAACGAACCATTCTTCAAAATTTGATGAGGATAAATTGAAAAGATATATTGAAGAATTAGGTATTGGAAATGTTAGTAATATATATATCGCTTCAGATTGGAAACCTTTAAAAGAGCTATTTGAAAAGAGGAAAAAAATCTTAAGATCACTTGAAGTCGCTTATTCTAAATACGTTCCATTAAACGTTCAAGTTTACACCTCTGGCAACCTAGATCCCTCTGTTACACCATCATCCACAATAAACTATGCTTCTGAAAGTGATCCTTTACTAGAGGTTAAGAAAAGGCCTGTTTTAAGATTAGGATTCTTAGGCTGGTTTGGTACAAAAGTGGATGCTATTGATTATTTTGCAGACCAACTTGTGACCATTGATAAAGATATTAGAGAAAAGCGTCGATTAAATGATTTCAACGTTGCAACTTCAGCATTCGTTACAATGGATTCAGTTGCATCTGCTCAAATGGCTTCTCAGACGGTTCTTGATCCACACGTTCATAGACTTATTGCAAGACTTGCCCCAGCACCACATGATGTTCGTTGGGATAATTTATCACTTTCTAATACCAATAGATTTGTTAGATCACATTTGATAACCGTTGTCATTGGAATTTCAACGGTGACATTAATCTTCCCAGTGATTTATCTTTCCACATTTATTAACATCAAAACAATTGAAAAATTTTGGCCTGCTTTAGCTGAATGGATTAGTAGGTCAGAAACTGGTACATTACTAATAGGTTTGGTTCCTCCTTATTTATATACCGTTTTAAACGTATCAGTACCATATTTTTACTTATATCTATCTGGATTTCAAGGTTACATATCAAATGGAGAAGTGGAGTTATCTGCGTTATCTAAGAACTTCTTTTACATATTTTTCAATTTGTTTTTGATTTTTACTTTGGCTGGTACTGCATCTAATCTATGGGCCTTATTAGGTGATACCACTAAGATTGCTTATGAGCTAGCAAATTCTTTGAAGACACTGTCACTATTTTATGTTGATTTAATATTATTACAAGGTTTAGGAATGTTCCCATTTAGATTGTTACAAGTTGGTGATGTTTTTACACAGATCATTTCGAAATTGTTTTTCAGTCGTACAGCAAGAGACTATAGGGCGTTATACTACACGCCTCCAGTTTTTGATTTTGGGTTGTTATTACCTCAACATATCTTGATTTTAATAATAACCATGATTTATTCTGTAACTTCAACCAAGATTGTCACTGCTGGTCTTGCTTATTTTATCTTGGGTTATTACACTTATAAGTATCAATTACTTTATACAATGGTTCACCCACAGCATTCTACAGGTCAAGCTTGGCCAATGATTTTCAGAAGAGTTTGCTTAGGGCTAGTTTTATTTCAAATCACAATGGCTGGTACATTGGCCCTGGAGCGTGCATATATTCTGGCAATTTTAAATGTACCTCTGGTTTTAGCAACGTTTACATTTATTTACACGTTTGAAAAGGATTATTTACCCTTGTCATTTTTCATTGCACTAAAAGCTATTAAAAAATCCGAAACTTATAATATTGATGAAGATGCTATATCCTCTGCATTAAGTATTGACCCAGCAACTCCATTAAGATCAAGAACTTTAAAAAAAAGAAGAAGCACTATTGATGAGTCAAGAGAGGAGAATATCACTTATACTTGTCCATACTTGACTGATCCATTGGATGGTCCAATTATTGGATTTGAAGGTGATTATGTTCAACAAATTCAATATGAACCAACAACTTTAAATGAAAGAATTATTAAAAAGTACTATTTGGTTCCAGAATGGGAATAGGCTAAATTGATAATGGGATACACACACATTTCCCAAGTAGCGAAAAATCGTTAGTTTAAGGGAAAAATGACACTAATTTGTGAATTGGTGCTTTGTTTAAACAAGATATGGAATTGCTTGGGATGGATTTTTATGATGGCGCTAGATTTTCTGAATTCTTAGCCTTTGTTCGTTTTCGGTCTGATATGGATTAGTATATTCACATGAAAGAGTTGACTTGAAAGAATTCCCACAAATTGGTTATCTTTATCGTATTTCGAATGGTTCATTATACAGATATAGAATGCTTGTTGGTGTTAGATGCCTTCTTTTGATTGGTTTGCTCTGTATTTGTCTTTTGATGTCGTCAGATCCAAATATATAACCTCTTGGAGTACCTTATATGGCCACTCGCTATCAACATCTTTCTGTTGCTGCATAACCATTGAGCTTTCCATTCTTCATAGTGTTGAAATATGATCATTCTGATGCTGGTCATCTTGTAACCATGTTACTGATACAGGAAGATGTGTTGATGATTGTTCTAAAATGTTGTTTTCTTTGTGCAAAAATATTTTTTCATTGGATTAAATGATTGATCAAGTAGTGGAACTTCAAGAAACTCTTGTTTGTCACCTTAACTAATCCGTCAGCTATGTCTTCTTTTAGCTCAAACTAAATCACTGTTGTGATGCGCTTGTCATGTTGGCAGCTGTCATCCCCATTGTCATTCTTCATGAAAGTATATGAGGTAATCAAACGAATGATTTAAATGGAAAATACAATCATTAGCTTTTTATTAGATATGAATAATTATAATGAGATTAATAGAATCCTTGATATATGGATAGGTTTAGTTTTTAGAACGTTGTTGATATAGGCCCCCAGTTTATAACACTGATTTAATATATAAAACTACATTTAGAAGTGGTAAATATATGAAAGCATTTAGACTTTGTAACATGATACATATACTTTTGTCAAAATATTATTCATTTGAGTATAAATTTCAGGTTTTGATATAACTTTGAGAGATATCAAACATGATATGAAACGTAGTTTGCCTCAATTGGCAGTAATCTTCCAATGATCGTCACCTACTATTTTCTCTTATGTAATAAATAATTGCCAATAAACGTGTTAGCACGACTAGTCTTTTGAGATTTAAAACATATTATTTCATTGTTCCGTTGTGAGCTATAAGAAGTCTTAGTGCTTGAAAATGAAAAAACCAAAAAAAAAAAAGAAGACAAATGAAGTAATATTTTCCAATCAGAAAAAGATCAAACCGTTGGAAAGTTTGCACCAGTTTATCATATAGATTGTCTACTAAGTGTTTGATATTATAAGTTAAAAAATGGCCCCAATAACATTTGTCACAGGTAATGCGAAAAAACTAAAAGAATTTCAAGCTATTGTTGGTGATGATTCAATACTAAATCAAAAAGTTGACTTGGAAGAAGTCCAAGGTTCCATTCTAGACATTTCCACTAAAAAGGCCAAAGCAGCAGCTGAAGTTGTTAGAGGCCCTGTCTTAGTAGAAGACACATGCTTGGTATTCAATGCCTTATCCAAACCTAATAACGAATTACCAGGTCCATATATCAAGTGGTTTGTTGATTCATTAGGATATGAAAATCTACCTAAATTATTAGCAGGATTTGATGATAAAAGTGCTCAAACGGTTTGTACATTTGCCTTTAGTGAAGGACCAGGATTTGAACCGATTATATTCCAAGGAATAACAGAAGGTAATATTGTTGAACCAAGACAAGTTGGAGATGAGGTATTTGGATTTGATCCAGTTTTTGAACCTTTAGGGTTTGATCAAACATTTGGTGAGATGGAGAAATCTTTAAAAAATACAATAAGTCATCGTTATAGAGCTTTGGAGAAGGTTAAAGCGTTCTTGAAAGAAAGAAAAAACTAGTGAAACTACAATTAGACAAAGTGTATATAGAATAGAATTTATAAAGCTAACTCGTTACTTGCACCATTTGGATTATTAGATTTCCAAGTATCTATCCAAGTGACAATTCTTTGAACGTTTGAGTCTATATCCTCAGTAGTGTTTGACTGTAATTCCACAACAATTTCAGGTACATAACCTTCTTTAGCCTCTTGTAGTATAACTTCCATAATTTCACAATCTATATTTTCATCAATCTTACTTTGGGAATAATCTCTTTTTTGTAATCTGTCATAAAGTATACTGTTATCAGTTCTTAACACAACGACTAAATCGATCAACCTTTCAGGAAATAAATCATTTGCATGCCAATCTATTAATATCCCACCTTTTTCTAAATGAGGTTCAAGAGCATCTAATAGTTTATCCTCATCAACAATGTGAGAGTTTCTCTCTTCATCAAACCCATCAAAGCAGTCTTGCTCTTTAGCGAAATCAGTGATGTTGATATGGGTGAAACCTTTCAACTCTTGTTCGATTAATTCAGCATGACTAGTCTTACCTGAACCCTAAAAGATAAATATGTGTCAGTACAATAATCTATACAAAATGGATGGATCCATGTGCTCCGGTGATCAACTTACTGGAGTACCAGTCAGTATAATGTTTGGAAGAGGTCTGGTTGACATCCTTGTTAAAAAAACAGACTTTCAAGAGCAAAAATCAAGCAAAAGGTCATCGTATCTCACTCTTGATACAACCTCATCGGCCTGAAATCTTTAGAAATCTTTATATGGTTAAAACTGAAAATTTTAATATATCCGATCCTCTGTCAGCTGACTCGGACCGGTTATCTATGCTCTTTTTGTTATAATCCAAATTCGGACATAGCTTTTGGACGAACCTTTTTTTTTTGTTATAATATATAACCAAATGGCTGTTCGAGTAAATCATTTGGATGTTAATTAAAAGATTAGAGATTAGACAAGTGATTCAGATTTGAGTTGAGGGTATTTGAGCATTCAAGCTATTTATACTATGAGTAAGTGTTAATTTAACATTCATCCAGGATTCACATAGAGTTTAGAAGGTGAAGTAAGACAAGGAACTAACGAGATGTTACAGCTTCTTGGGATCAAGTGGACAACGATGGTCTATTGAAGAGGCAGTTTGGATCTAGGTTGAACAACCAAGCAACAGGATCAACGCCTGGAGCTACAGCAGCATCATTAAATCCAAATGAATTCCCAGCACTAGGAGGTGGTGGAGGTCTAACTTCTGATTTCATAATCAATAATCCATTAGTAGTTGGTAATTCAAACAATTCTACTGGAGGTATTGGTAATGGTTTAGTAGACAACTCTGGAATAATAACACAACTGGGTGGTGGAAGATCGCAGACTCCATTGCAAGGTGCATTAAATTCAACTTCGACAACATCCCTCATAACGAACTTACAACAAGCAACTGCCACAGGAACAGCCACGAATGGTTCTTCACTAGGAAACATACCTCTAGCACCACCTGGTTTACAACCTATAACGAGAACAAACACAAACACCAATTTAAACACAACAAACAGTGTTACAAATGAACTGGGTGAACTATCGATAAATGAAGACACCAACAATAGTAGTAACAATAAACCTTTGAAGAGTGAAGAAGAGTTGACAAATATGGATAGATATGGGTTGAATGGATTACTATCGTTAATCAGAATGGAGGACAACGATCAGACAACCGTTGCCATAGGAACAGATTTAAATATACTAGGGCTTGATATGAGTGAAGAATCTATAAATATCAAACTATCAAAATCGTTCCCATCACCATGGGTAGAAACATCAAGAAGTGAAGTTGAACCTGAATTTCGTACAAAGGAATCATTTACAGTGAAGAACGTACCTAGTATTCAAGAAAAATTGTCATTATTCACCGATGAAACTTTGTTTTATATATTTTATACCAAGACAAGGGATGTACTACAAGAGTTGAGTTCTAGAGAGTTGATGAATAGAAATTGGCGATATCATAAAGAGTTACAAGTTTGGCTAACAAAGGATTCCAATACTGAACCGATTCAACAATCTCCACAAAGTGAACATGGAATTTATATCTTTTTCGATCCGCATAGTTGGGAAAAAGTTAGAAAGGAATTTGTTTTGTACTATCAGTCTATAATGTCATAATATATCTAACTTTAGTTTAATCTCAGTGTATATGTTTCTCTTTATGTACATTAAAATCATAACTATGTAAGAAATTGTTATAGCTTGGGCTATTTATAGACAGCGTGATAACGTTTACCTCTAATGGCAAATAAATATTGGTTAAATCTATAAGTTTCATGAGGATTAACATCGTTCAACTCCCATTTTGTCGAAGCGAAATAGTTATCAGTCTTGTTAATCAAAACGTCCAAATCATCGTTGAAATTCTCTAACAACCAATTCCAATCGTTGTTCAAATCTTGTTCATGATAACTTGTTATAAAGATTGGACATTTTGATTCTAGTAAACCTGGGATGGATTTCTTCCATAGGTTTTTAACATCAGGGAAACCTAAACCAGGGTGGAAAAGGAAGAAACAATCCAAGTATGGATCATAAGGGAAGAAATCTTGTGCTTCATGAAACACATGGAAATAATCTGTATGATAAACCATTGACAAGTTAGAATCGACTCTTTTAACAATTGGTCTTGCACTCTGGATATAAGAGCCTTTATCCCTATCGTAATAGGCTTCAGGACCGATAAAGTGTAATTCGAATTCGATTTCAGGGAAGAGATAGGTTAGTTGTTTCCAGACATGACCAGGTAGTTGACCCTCAGCTCTTGAACCAACCAAGAAGAGTCTTATTGGACGATCTTTGAAAGTGGAAGCTCTTTGGAAAGGATATAATGAATAACGCAAGGCAGCGAGCGATTTCAAACCTTCTAAAGTGACAGGGCCCTTTGGAGATAATAAATGTGGTGAAAACTGATGTAATAAAGACCCAATTGTAATTGGATAACTTAACATTTTCGTGACAGCAGCCAATTGGAATTCCGTATCCATTGAATAGAAAGATCTTGTATAGAAGTATAAATCCCAATTGGTTAAATTTATCTGAGAGTCATTCTCCTGTGACTTTGGGAAATCAAATTCAGGAAATTGTCTACCAGATCTTAAATCGTGTTCATAGATGTTAACTTTTTTCAAAATCTCATATTTCTTTGAAGCATGATACTCTGTGTCTTGTTCCCAAGCTTCTCTGGAGTGATGAGTTGGTATACCACTAATAGGACAGGTGTATTGGATATCTTTATTTGTAACTGGACATTTAGCCAAAGTTCGTATCGTTGCAGCTCTATGTCTTAGATCTTGCGATGGTGAAGAATCCCAAGGATGAAATCTATTCTCGACCGATGGTTCCTCTGGGGAAGGCGGTGGATCCAACCCCAAGGCGTTTCTAAATATAGACATTATCTGTCTTTTGGAGTGAAGTTGTGGCGGATATGATGATGCTGATGATGATGATGATAATGATGAAGGCTTGACATTACGTCTAGCAATGGACATTGACACCTTCACTGATTGTTGAGAGAGCATCATACTTGGTAGTGAGGCCGTGTGAAATAGTTTATCAAAGAAAACACCCAGCTATCAAACTCCAATAACCAAAAAATAGCACGATATATACAGTGAATGTAATAAAGATCAACAAAGAGCTTGTTCAAGGCTAAAGACCAACACAGTGTGATAAATTTTCCGGAATACTTTGAAGAAAAAAAAAATTAAAACCACCTAAAATCAACAAATTCGCGAATCATTCAAAAAATGGGTATTCTTGAGCTCGTCAGAAGCACAGTTGTTAGAACCAAGGATTTTCTCTAGTAATTTACTCACTGTTGTAAGTTTATCAAGTGCCTTGCAAAGGAGAAATTGAATGACTTTTTTAGAATCTTTGCACATCAATTTATTCTCTTGTTTTGGTATTTAGTATCAAGTGCTTACCTAAGCAATTTTAATATATGTGTGTGTGTGTTTTTTTTGGTTTTTTTCATCAATTTTTTTCTTTTCCCTTCTTTTTGATCATATTTTGTCCAAATTTTAATTAAAGACACCACCAAACAACAGCAGATTAGTTATCAGTTCACACTCCACTAAACCCTACTTACACTGCACAACTACGACAAAACCTGAGTGGATAGAGACGAAGAATGCTGTCGACACTTCTCAAGAGACAAGTGAATGGGATAACAAGGGGAGTGATAGGCATGCCTAGAGTCAATCTAATAAGCACAACTAGATCCTTTTCCAATCAATTCAAAACGGATTCATTACTACAACTGAAGAGACAGAAGGAAAGAGAGCAGCGTAAACTAGAAGAGGCCAAAATTTCATCATTGACTAAACTCAGCACGTTATTCTCCACATCATCAAATAACATTTCATACAAGACTGAGATAACTCCATTACAAGCCAAGTTGTTATTCGAATGTAGATTTCAAAGAGTTATATCACCGGAGATTGCCAAGCTGTTGGAGAACGTTCCCACCATTGAACCTGGTTTGAACCCTGAAGAGATTAGATTGGATTCTGTGTTAAGGAAAAGAAGATTAAAGATGAAGAAGCACAAGTTGAGAAAGAGAAGAAAGGCTCAAAGATCTTTAAGAAGAAAGTTAAAGAAGGATTGATACTATCCTAGCATGTATATAATACACTATATATAGTGATAAATAGATTTACAGGTATAATGTTATGCATAAATATCTTTATTGATGGACTAATAGGTTTAGATGATGTGACTTATTATACGACGAGCTATTAAAAACAACACAAGCACTGATAATAAGATTCCACCGTAGTAAGCACCGTTTAGTACTTTATAAGTTAACTGACCGGTTATCTTTGATCTATTATGACCTTCAATATCCAAGATCATCAATCCATTTCTCTTGAAAATTTCTTTGGATTCCTGTAGGATATCCAATTTTTCCTCTTCTGTTAATGCATTTCTTGTAGCTAATTCATAGTCTCTCTTATATCTAATTCTTAACGTTTGATGATCATCAACGTTAAATCTAAAGAAATTTGTACCATATTTGGAAACCTCTTCAGTTGTTTTACCGTCAACTTGTGGGAATAATCCACTAGCTTTGGTCAAAGAGGACAACATCATTCTACCCCCGGCAAACAAGGCCAAGTACATAACATGACAATATGCTATTAATATCCATGGTTTAGCAGCATAAGCCTTATAGATATGATCAACAAATTCAATTTGTTCTTTTCTAATTGGTTGTGAAAATTTACTTGGATCGTTGTTGTAGAAAAACAACAAATCCTTTTCTAAACTTTTAGTTCTTGCCATTAGTTCACCATCCCAAAATTGTGCTAAAATTTCACCAGTCTTTGTTAGAGGTACTGTATTTAGTTCTTTATTTATTAAAATTTCAATCGTCTTGAAAACGTGATAAAAACCTTGAATACCTTGTCTGTAAATTCTTCCATCTCTTATGGCAACGGCAAACTTAATCGACACGGTTTTGTCTATTGTATCGTGTTCCTTTCTTGTTTCTCGATTGATTCTATTGGCAAGTGCTCCAAGATCCGTTGGTAGTGGGATAATCTCTGATTGGGGTATTTTACTCATTTGGTATCGTGTTGTTTGTAGTGGAATCTTGTGTGTATTACAGTGTTTTTCGATATACGATAAAGGTGGTTAACTGTATAGTAATACAGTACACAATACAATACAAAGATAAAATTGGGTCTTTTTATAAAAAAAAAAAAAAGGATGCGATTTTTTTTATTTACTTTATGCAGATAATATTAAAGTGTGTAAAAAAAAATAGACAATTGCAAATTAAAACTAAATTGAAAAAATAATCGGAATTTTGAGAAATTGGATTTATCGGTGTCAAAAAATTTAATATATTAAAAAAAAAAAAAAAAAAAAGCTCAACAAGTATAAAATTTGAAAGGTATTTTTTCTATTTCGCGAATGGCACTTATCGGTGATTGGTTCTTTTTGCAAAAGCTTTCAACTGACGACGTGCCTAAGCTTCATCATATAGTTGTATTATAGTTTATACTAAACAATAAGTAAATCATTGTGATAAGCAACAAGTCCTTTGATTCGTTGTGTTCATTGCCAGTATTAACACTGTAGTAACAGTCTAAAAAGAGTATAGGGCCCAACATATGATGATAGACTGTACTTGACATGACAGCCGTTCACGGATATATGAACTATGGATGAATTTTTTAGTGTATATGATGGACCACACGCGCTGCATATGTCACCTTCTTTGTCCAAACGTTCGTCAGCTCATCTCAACAGCGTATCATATGTATATCTCTACCCCCATTGTGTGTGAGTGGTTTTAATGGAGATATCTGACTTAATTTTTAACTCGAGAGAGAGATATCGGATATCATAGTGTTCATATCTATCTCCATCGCTGTAGTGTTAAAAATGGACCAACGACTTATGGCTGGATCGAAAACCCCACTTCATGAGATACATTCACATGCCAGTAATTAGTGCTAAGTTATCTGCGATATCATCCATTTTCCAACCTCTTGTCTTGTGTTTTTCCTTTGTTTCAAAACACCCTACACCCTGCTTTAACTTTATATAGCAGAGACGTATAATTTACTATGTAACATTTGCTCATCGTGATTATTGTTAAATTGACACTAAATTGGGTGGGAATTTTTCATCCACTTAAGGGTCTTATACATTTGAATTTCTTTTTCTCTCCTTGAACCTCATCTCATCAATGTCTCTCTCTCTCACTCTGTAAACAGTTACATAGACTACAAATGGAACTAAATTAAATTCACTCAACCATATGGACAAGAATAATGACATTAGAAATCCCACTTATCATACTTCACACCTTCATCTTTACTCCACTGCCTGATCACTCTAAAAGTATACGACGTTATTTCTTTCAATCCAACTCCAGAACTTATAGGTAATTGAATCTCATCCTTACGTGGAGATAAAAATTCATACTCAAAATTACTAGCGTTATTACCGTTGTTATCATTTCTAAAATTTATTGGAGATGCAGCAGTTGATGTCGATACTTGTTGTTCTGGACTATTAGACGATAACGATGATGGTGATGATGATACCGTTGACACTTGTCTATGGAAAAATTGAACAATCTTAGGATAAGATTCTTGTAATTTGAAAATTGATAAAAATGTTTCACTTTTAGCTAAACCTTGTTTAGCAAAATCTCTATACTTTAAAACATTTCGAACATGTTGATTTAATCGATCATCAATTTTTAAAATCTCTTCATCTGCATTCAATGCTTTCCTCCTTTTCCTTTGATCAAGTAAGATATACTCACTAACAATGTTGATAATATGCTCATAAACAACCGTTCTTATTTGATAACAAAGTCCAATTAAATCATTAAACTTATTCTCCAAACAAAGCTTTAAAACGCTATCAACAAATGTAACCAAACTTATCCATAGTTGATCGTTATATATCTTTTTCGACAATCTTCTAGATTGATCTTCATAGTTAAACCCAACAAGATATAAAACAATACAATCAATGAAATAAACAACGGCATTTTTCGGATCGATGGTTCTTAACTCATCACCTTTATGCTTCTTTTCCTTCGCTATACGCATATATCTCTCTTTTCTTTGAAGTAGTTCATTTTGCAAATCCACAGGCTCAGGCCTCTTCTTAGCGTTAGCAACAGTTTTTTCTGCAACTCTTTCAGCTTCCAATGTAGGACTCTTCCGTCTTTTAGATTTCGGGACTTGAATACCCAATCCTAACAACTCTTGTTCAGTTTCTGTATTGGATAACGTCCGCTTACGTTCTTGTTTGGCTTTGAATGTCTTATAATATGAAGGAACGTGAAGTGTTAATAACAATTCCTTGCCCTTTGGTGTTTTCAAAAATCTATACGAATGTACTCCAAAATGCTCCATTATTTCAAAAGTCTTGGATCCTTGTCTTTCTTTTAAAGCTGTTGAAATGGGCAGATTATCAAAATCATCACTGTCACTGTCATCATCATTCTTAAACTCTCTTTTCTCCTCTTCCTTTTTCTCGTTCTTTAACTGCTGGCTCCTTGGTCCCTTGGGTATCACATTTTTTTCATCTTCGTACTTCTTTGGTAGTGTAGGTGATAGCAATTGAGGTATAGCGCGATCACCATTACTTCTTTCATTGCTCTTTCTCAATCCATCATTCTCTTCCTTTCGCACATCATAGTAAATGTTTGGTATCTTTGGTGAAAGTGGCGGTGGTAGAACCTTTGATTCTTTAAAGTTTCTTATTACTGTATCAAGATCTTCCCAATCGTATTTGGTGGTTTTAATTTCATTTGATCTTATAACCTCAACTTTCCCATTTGCTGTACTGCTTGATGTTTTGGATACGGCTTCTTGTGGTGATAAGCCTCGTGGTTTTCGAAGAGGTTCCGATGGTGCTCTAGGGCGCTTATCACTAGTGTTTTGATTTAAACTGATTTCACCACTTTTCTGTGTTCTCACACTGGTTGATGCTTCTTCATTCGGTATTGTGGCATTCTGCCTTTTGGGTATCAAAGGCGTAGAACAGTCTCGAGATGAATCCGTCACCAAGGGTGTTCCTTCTTTCTCTTGCTGTCGTTTTCTGCTTAGGTACTCGCTAAACTTCTGTGACATGACGAAGGGATGGAGTCAAAGACGATATCCAACCATTAATCACTATGACCTCAACCAAATAGTTGTATATTATTTATAAGAGTTTGAAAATTTGACAATTTCTTGAAATCAATTCTGTCTTAGCTTTTGTCTAAATCTAAAAAGACTTTTAAAGATCTTTCTTCTTTATATTTAATTGCGTGTATATTTTTCATTGGGGTTCTTTTTTTTTTTTTGCCTATGTTTATTGTCCCTAAAACGAGGTCCGCAGATCTTTAGATATCTGACCAAGAGTATTCGAATGAAAGAGAAAGAGGAAACTTGAATTCTCTTGATTATAACTACTTTCAAGCAAAAGCGTGTATTTTGCCCTTCTTTGCTTGTTTCTTCGTTGTATCATTAGATTGTCTATGTACTAGCTGTGGTTACATATATTATTGATGCAGTAATCTTTCTGCAGTTATACTTAATATCTCCAAAGGTTCTTTATCCAGATTATCAATTTGCTTTGCAACAATAGGCCAAATGTCTCCATGTCGAGGTTCTGCATCTTGAAATTTCTTGATAAACTCATCTAACTCCTCTTGTGACTCTTTATGCTTTAATAAGAAATTAAAAAACCATGCCCAAGCATCACCAAAATCTTGATCTGCTTCAATGGCTCTTTCAAACCATCTCTTGGACTTGTCAAATTTCCCATCTGTCCAGAAATTATATCCAATTATTAAAAGTATTCTCACATTGTTGTTTGTATTGCTTAAAGCATCTTGATACAATGTTTTTCTCAGTGATTTCTTATTGTTGAATCGTAGATTAAAACTCCATAATAGCGATGATGTGGGAAAATCTTTTAAAGCTTTTGTAAGTATAACTCCAATTTGTTGAATATTGTTTAATGCTTTCTCGAGTTCAAGTTTGAAAAGCCATAGCTTATCTGATTCTGGATTTTTTAAAATACCTAAATCTAATGTAGATCTTGCCCTCGTCTGATTCCCCAAGTTCTTATCAATCTCAGATAACGAAATCCATAACTCAATAGCATGCGGATTGGTCTTTGTGCCTATAGATAACACTTCTCTAGCTTTGCTTAAATCTTCAAATTCCTCAACCAAGATTTGCGACTTTTGTAAATAGAATTTGAAACACTCTGGATATTGAACTAATCCTTCGTTGACAGCCACTATTGCTTCTTTTGGCTTTTTCAACTGTCTTAAAAAAGTTACATATTTGACGAAAATTCTTTCATGATGAACCTTAGTTTTCGCCTCTTGAAACAACTCATCGACTCGGGAATAATTTTTATCAACACTCTCCAATTTTATTGAAGCTAACCAAATGTCAGGATTACTTGGTAAGACTTCAAAGGCATTTTGTAAGATCTCTTTGGCTTTTACAATATCTCCGTTTTTCCAAACTTCCTTAGAGTACATCAACCAAAATATTGCATTTTTTGGTAAAATTCTCGTTATGTTATCAAATATGGCGTATAGTTCGGCAACATTGAAATGACGCTTATAAAGTTCAATGAGTTTTCTCCATATGGTTGTCTTTTTAGGAAATTTGATCACTATATGACTTAAAATAGCCTTGTACACATAAATGTGATCTTGATACTTTGTCGAATCATCAACCCATTTAGCGTAATTATCTTCCTCTTGAGCTAACAACTCTGTCACTATCAGCTCTGAAAGTATCGATAAATTCTTCTTTTCATAATTTATAGCATGCAAGAACCATTCTTCACGAGTTTGGTCACATTCCTTAAAGGTCTTCTTTACCAATTTTTCAACTTTGTCACCCTTAGGATCATTTTGGGCTTCCAATTCGCATGCAGAAAGCCACATAGAGACGTTATTGGGCAATGCTTTTCTCGCTTTATTTAACGTCTTCTTAGCATCTTCGTAAGGCTGTAACTCTATCAGTTTCAACCAAAGTCTTTCCTCATTTGGAATAATCTCGACAGATTTCTGGGCAATCTTAAGCTTATCAGTTTGATCTTCTTCCAGATCTATACCCTTGAGCCAGAGCTCTTGACTTGTCGGTATATTCTCTAAAGCTTTTCTTATTATTCTCATTTTATTGAAAACATCTTGTTCAAGATCACTGGCCTTCATCCATAATTTCAGAGACTTGTTATTCAATTTGACACCTTCCGCAATAATGATTTTGGAATATTTCACATCATGTTGATTTAATCTCACGTTTTCTAACCAAATATCTTCGTCAAAGGGACAATTCGTACAACCTTGTTGAATCAATTTTTTAGCATTTTCAAACTTCTTATTATATTCTTCTAATCTTGCCCTTGCTATCCAACCTTCAGGTTTCTTTGGGTCAGCTTTGGTGAATGAGTTCAATATCAGTTTGATTTTGTTGACTTCCTCTTCATTTGAATGTGATAAATTAGATATCTCATTCAAATAACTTGCAGAATCTACTGATTCTTCGTTATCAAAATCAAAATTAGCATCAATTCTTGATCCTAAAAGCATTTGTCTTTCAGAAGTAAGTGCACCAAAATCAACTGAACTATCCGTATTCCCATTCGCATTGTCATTAACACCAGCTAGTAAAGAATCTGGCGCAACATAAGTCCTCTGTTCATCTTGTTCTAGTTTCCTTAAACGTTTGTTTCTCCTCGTTAAATCACCAACTTCTGGCAAATTTGCCCACTGGTCCTCTGTTACTGAGTTCAAATCTTGCTTTAAATCAACAAACTGATTGGAGATCTTGCTCAAATTGGTACCAGCTGACTTCCTGTCATCGTCATCATCACCATCACCTTTCAACGGAATTTTTCTTTTGTAATTACGCTTTTTCAATCTCTCATCTATCTCTCTATAAATAGCTTCAGCTTCCTCCTCATCTCTATTCAAAGCAGCAGTTGCACCTAATATTCCTTCCTCATCGGCATCAGCAAAGTTGTCTTCATCATCTGAATTGATATTACCTCTTTGTTGAGGCGGTAGTCTACTATTGCCTATATCAGATCGTGTCGTAAACCCAGTAGCACCTCTGCCTATACCGGCAATGTACCCAAGCGGTGGTTCCTGATCCAAGAAGCTCCTCTTTTCCATCAATATATATGTGGAAAGATATCTAAACAAAGATAGTGGCATACGAACCAAATGGTTTGGTTGTGATTGGTGGAATAAGCACATCGTCTATAAGTTACTAAAAGGTTGAATATAATTTTTTTGGGAGCGTTACGGGCACTGGGCCTTGAGCTTCCATCAACATATTTGACTACAAAAGCATCAAAAGATTACAAATGATAATTAATAGAACAGTATGTGATGAGCTTGGCCACATTGCAATTCAGTATTAACTCTATTATTAGTACGGTATATTAATCTATTTCTATATGAGGTATCAGTCTATGATTTATATGAATATTTAAATGTAAGGATTTTGAAATATTGAAAGAAGTGAATATTTATTCTTCTTCATCGTCAGTATCAACAGGTTTTGGAGTACCCTTTGGAGTATTCAACCATTCGATATATCTTAAACGACGACGTTCATCTCTCAATTTCTTTTCATTTCTAGTCATCTTCTTCTTTCTTTGACGAACTTTGATATTAGCTGGAGAATCATCGTTTTCACTAGTCTTTGGAGCAGCAACTGGAGCTGGTGAAACATCTTTAGAGGCATCGGCAGAAGCGGCACCTGCAGCACCTGCACCACCATCTTCGAAGCTTGATCCATCAACGGCAGCATGACCCTTCGAGACCATGGTACCATTTTCAACAACCCATTGTTCTGGGCATAAAGCACCAACAAACTCATTGTTATGTGAAATCATAACAACACCACCAGACCAATCTCTAATGGCAACGGCTAACCCACCTAAGGAGTCTCTATCTAGATAATTGGTAGGTTCATCCAAGACTAACAAATGAGGATTATTCCACATTGCACCAGCAATAACAACTTTAACCAATTGACCACCTGATAAAGAACCCATTGGGGTATGATCCGCGATATCACCATCTAGACCGACATCTTCAAAATGTTTTCTAATAACTTTTGGAGTCAATTCTCTGTAACCTAAACCTTCTCTTGAAGCTTCATGATCATCAAATTTTTGAGTTAATTTATGGAAACCGTATTCTAGTAACAATTCCTTTGGAACCCAACTGTTATATTTTGGTAACCAATATTTCCATTTAACTTCATATTGGTAAGATTTTTTCAATTTTTGTCTACCAACAATAGCTTCTAATTGTCTTGGACCTCTACCATCACCAACGTCAATTTCTTTGGCATATAATTCTTTTTCTTCATCAGATATTTTTCTTGATTCTTTTAATAAAACTTCACGATCATCACCAAATCTATATCTCCACTGTAAATATTGATTTGCAGTTTTTTCTTTATGCATTTCCACATGTTGTAAAGCATGTTGAGCAATATAACCAATTCTTAAATTTGGATGTTTTTCAACTTTACCCTCTTGTGGAACTAATTCAGCTGTTAATAGTTTGATCAAAGTTGATTTACCAGCACCATTTGGACCCAAGATGGCAACTCTTGAACTCAACGATAAATTACAAGAAACGTTAGATAAAGATGGTTTTGAAGCACCTGGATAACCAAATGTAACGTTTGTCATTCTTGCAACAGAACGAGTATTTGATTTAACACCACTTAAGATACCTGGAGGTGGGAAAGCCATTTTAACGTTTGAATCAGTTAAAGTATAGTATGATTTACCTTCTGGTTTTTGTTCAACGAATTTTGACAAATTACCCTTATAGTAGGCTAATTTTTTGTTTTCGTAATGAATAATATCAGTACAAACGTTATCTAAAAATCCAGAATCATGGGAAACTATTAATGAGGTAATTTCAGTGTGTTCAACAAGATAGTCTTCCAACCATTTAACGTTAGAAACATCCAAATGATTGGTAGGTTCATCTAATAATAAAACATCAGCTTTCATTAACATTGCTCTAGCCAATTCCAATTTCATTTTCCAACCACCTGATAATGAACCCACATTTTGAGCTCTTCTTTCTTCATTGAATCCAACTTCTTCCAAGGCATTGGCGATTTCATCTTTAGAAACGTGTTCCAATTCAGGATCAGAGCCAATAAATGAAACTAAATCCATATCAGTTTCTGAACCTTGTAATTTATGTTCAACAAAACAAGTTCTTAGTTCAGATTTATCTGGGAAACCTTCTAATTGACCATTAGCAATAGCTCTCATCAATGTTGATTTACCACAACCATTACGACCACATAAACCATATCTGTGACCTTTAATCAATCTCAAGTTAGTCTTATTTAACAACATACGACCACCATAGGCTAAAGAGAAATCAGAGTTGACAATTTCAACACCATCTTCTTCATCACTTTTAACAACCTCTTGATGGAATAAAGCTCTCAACTTGGTAACAACTTCTTCTGGATAAGAGTCGTCTTCAGATAATGATAATTCAAAATATTCCTTTAGTCGTTTCCAGTCGTTAACATTTGCATCAGCAACTAATAATTTGGTTAAATAGTCAATTACAACTGGATCGTTGTTGAATCTATTTTGATCTATGTATTCAACACCTTTGTCTAAAGTTAATCTACCAATGAAAGCACCAGTTTCATTTGTATCATCATTTAGCACTTTTAATGCCTTTTCAGCTAAATCTCTAACTTCTGGTAAAGCAGCAGTATCTAAAACTTTTTGAACACCAGGTTTCAATAGTGGGATATAAGTTTCAATTTCAACTGGGTTATTAACCAATCTTGTTAAATTTTCCACAACAATAACGGTTTGACGTAATTGTTCTTGAGATGAAGATGATAAGTTTAAAGATCTAACTAAGATTGGAACTAACAAGGATAATGCAGGTTCTGTAACTTCAGCAACAAATGTAACTGAAGATAAAGATTTTATACAGTCTGGAGTCTTTGTTGGATCTGATAAAGTTGAAATAATGATATCAAAACGTGGTTGAAGATCCAAATTATCTAAAACTTTAACAAAATTATTCATAGTCTTTAAACCAACTTTTGATAATTCAGGTTTAAAATCCACAGTCATATCAGTTAAAATTGGTACTGAATCTTTGAATTTCAATTCAATTAAATCGCTTGGAGAATCTTCCACAATTTTATCAATTGTTTTCAAAGCGGCAATTTTGGATTGCCATTTGGCAGAAGATTTTAAATATGTTAAAATTTCTGGTAATAATACAGAACTTAATGCTTCAATTGGTAAAGAACCATATATGGAATCAACGGTTAATTGAGCAGTTCTTTTAACGTTGCTTTCTTTATCGGCAAATGCATCAAATGCAACTGGTAGATATTGAATCAAATAGGCTTCCTTTGGTGGTTGACCTTGAAATTTTCTAACAATTGAATTTATTAATAGTAAAGATGATTCTCTAATTAAAGCTGGATTTTTAGGTTTGATTAAATTTTTAGTTAATTCTAAAATTTTCCAATCATTTATTGATTGAATGCCAACATCATTAATTTTGTCAACAATTTTAGTGATCTCTACTTTAACTTCTGTTAATGAGGTTAAATTTTTCAAAACGTCTAAATTTTCAGAAATTGGTGATAAATCTAGTTTTTCTAAAGATTGATTTAATGAGGTTAAAGAAGTTGTTGATTGAGAAGGTGAATTTAATCTTGAACCAAATGGAGTTGATGAAGTTGAACTTGCATTTGAATCATTATAGTATTGTTGTTGTTGATTAGAGTTTTGTCTTGAACTCAAATGTGATTTATTTAGATTTGGATTTGTAGTGCTGATATATTGATCATAGCTGATTGGTTTTCTTTGAAAATTAGCATTACCATTAACTCTACCACCTCTATTACTGTTACCATTTGAATAGGCATCGGTGGAAATGCCGCCCGGAGGTAAAATACCAGAACCTGGGACGAAAGAGCCAGCGTTGAAAGCGTTAAACTTTGGAGGCATAGCTATTGATTAAAATTTTAATTTGATGTAAATTTGTATTAAGTCTAATATAGAAACAAGTTGTCAGTACTATTGTTTAAAGAGATAGATACAAAAAAAAAAAAAATTTATTCTCAAGGTGCCAAAAATTTTCTCTTTATTTTTTCTTTCTTTTTTTGGCACTGGATGGGGTGGAAAAAATATCATTTGGCACATTCTTAAATGACAGAGAGGATCTGATTTTTATTGTCTAATTTTGTATAAATTTTCACCTTATTTTTTTTCCAACAAAGGCCAAACTTGAAACTGCAGATTTGAATACAAACGAACTCTGTAGAAAACGTTTAGTGTGAAGTTCATAAGTTTATTAAAAAACTAAATGTAGAAAACAGTGATAAAAGTCAGCTAAGCTAATCAGTCTGAGATCTTTTAAATCTTTTCCCTTTTTGATGAACCTGGTGATAATGACAGATCATACCCTAAGCTGTTCAAACCCTAAATTTACACCATTTTGTATCAGACACTGATATAACTAGCTCATAGTCTATTTGCAGTTTTTTAGCCCTTGATTGAAGCTCTTCTTCTATACTTTTGCCTACTACATTAAACCTTACTTCTAATCAAAACCAGTAGGCAATATTCTGTCAGAATTAAGCTTAAGAAAGTTTACAAGAATTTCAAAGGGTTTTCAGCTTACCCTCCCTATCTTTCATAATATGTTACATAATCAAATATTTTTTAATTTTGTCATTTTTATTTTTTTTCTTACACTTTGGGTAACTAACCCAAATTGGTCAAAGCTTAGTACAACTTTAATAGAGATGACAAAGCTCTCATCTTTTATTGGCTGAAATGTTTCGACTCCGCGAATTTTTCTTTTCAGCTTCCCCTTAAATTTTAATTGTATTTGCTGTTACCCACACCCAATTTTTTTTTTTTGCCAATGGATGACTGAATTTCGAACATCGGCTTTCAGTAAATTGTGTGATTTTGTGAGTTAAAATATTTTAAATAAAGATTTAATTTAAACGTAGTTCTTTAACATATAAACAATTTAAAATTTCAAATATAATCAACTTTATACACATTTCAACTATAAGAAACAATTAGGATTACGGTGCAACTTACCCTTTGCTATCCCAACACTGTCTTTCATATATATAAATAACAAGTTATATTCATACTGTCTATTATCCAAATATCATATCGCCCGCCCCCTTGATCCGCAAACAACTACTAAACTATCAACATTGATCAGTTATATCCAACAACACACGTACAATTTATCACACACAATGCTGTTGAGAAATATAAATTTATCCACAACACAATCATACAGCTTATTCACAAGATCAATATCTAATACTTCTTCAAAGGCAACTAGAAGATTTATGCAAACGATACCTTTAGCTACAAATGAGGTTAGTTATGTTCCTTATCAAATAAATAAATCTAAAGATAGTGGTAAAGATGAAGATGTTTTGAAATCCACCTCTAACACTACTGTCAACAGCACAACGAACGATGATAAAGTAAATGCTTGGTCAAGACATGCCATGCCTTCTACCAGATCTTTCAAAGATATACTGAACAAAACAAAGAATAACCAACAACAACAACCACAAGAGCAAAAGCAATCAGTACAACCAGTACAAGAAGAAGTAAAACCAGCACAGCTGGAGCAACAAGCCCCAGAAGTTGAAGCACAACCAACTCCCAAAAAAAGAGTTAGAAGAACTCTAAAACCGCGTAAAGCTTTAATAACGTTATCTCCAAGTGCAAGAAGTCATTTACAAAATCTATTAAATCAACCAACTCCACAAATGATTAGAATTGGTGTTAAGAATCGTGGCTGTTCAGGTTTAACCTACAACTTGGAGTATATTGAAACTCCAAATAAATTTGATGAAATTGTTGAACAAGATGGTGTTAAAGTTGTCATTGATTCAAAGGCTTTATTTTCAATTGTTGGATCTGAAATGGATTGGCTAGATGATAAACTATCTTCAAGATTTGTATTCAAAAATCCAAATTCAAAGGGAACTTGTGGTTGTGGTGAATCATTCATGGTATGAATAGCATAAATATTATCATAATCATCATACTATACTGAATGGTGATTACACAACTTACAAGAAACTGAAGGTGGTCAGTACATTCTTCTTTTCACGAACCAGCATTTGACGAAATATTTATTTATTACATTCAGGTATACATAGAAAGAATATTTTTATAATACACTAAACTTGGCATATTTTAGCTGCTCCTTTTTGTAGTTTCAACAATTTTGATGTTGCATTTGGTGAGGATGTTATTGTTGAGTCAAATTCATATAAAGCTTTTTTCATAAAGGGCTTAAACTTATGTGGTGTTTTGTTTTTTTTGAAAGTCATTTCCCTGGTTACACTATTGTGGTTTCATCAGATGGTTTATCACAATTGAACACTGGATCACTTTTCAAAATTTCACATATCACGTACACAAAACAAGTGTTTTAATAGTTTTATCATTTTGTGGTTCAATAGCCCAATTGATTCAAAAAGGAATACAACACACAATGATAAATATATACATTGAGTAGTGTGTTTTGTGGTCAACATGTTTTGTGGTTTTTGAATATCTTGATTCATAAATATGCTTGTATTCTTTCTTTGAAAGATTTGAAGTTCATATTCATTCAACTTACAACCCTAATACAAAGAGAAACATTGAATATTTTATAGACACATTCAGCACAGATAGATCAAACGTAACAATGTTATATCAATCATTTTTTTCACCATTAGCTGGTATTTTGATTCCAACAATCTTTGCAGCTCCACTTGTCTCTACAACTGATTCCAATCATTTCCCTGCTCCAGTTATAACAAACAATCCAACTGATGTTGTTTATAGAGCAGATTTCCCATCTGGTAACTCACAAACTGTTGTGGGTGTTATTCAATTCTACTCATTAAATGGTACAACTAAAGTTCATGTTGACGTTACAGGTTTACCAAAAAATTCTGGATTTTTTTCTTATCATATTCATGATAAACCTTTATCTCTTGGTGGTGAATGTTCTGAAACTGGTGATCATTTTAATCCTTTCAATGCACCATCAAATCAAATTTGTGATTTGTTTGATGATGATTCTTTTTGTGAAATTGGTGATTTAAGTGGTAAACATGGTTTAATTAATACTACATGTTTTGAAACTTTTTATTATGATCCTTTCATTTCTTTAAACCCAAATTCAAAATCATTTATTGGTGGTAAATCCTTAAACATTCATTTGGTTGATAAGAATAATGAAAGATTAGCTTGTTCTAATATTAAAGTATCAAGAGAACCTGAGGATTTATTGTTATTGAATAAACAAACTGAAGCTAATGAAGTTAGAAAATATGAAGAATTGGCTGGAATTGTTCATTTTGATGTTGAAAATTATCAAGATGCAGTGGAGTTTAATGATGATGAATTTAACGATCAAGAATTTTATTTGCAAGACTTTGATGACCAAGAATCAGAACAGAGTGTTGCTCCACTTACTGCTCTGAATACTTCAGATGACGAAGAAGCAGTTGGTTCTTTTGAAACTTCTGCACTGGATCGTCGTAATCATCAAGTTACTGATGAGGAAGAGATTGAAGTTGTCGAAGAGATTGTTGAAGATGATGCAATTGAACATGATATTGAGACTGATAACTCTACAGAATCTGGTGAAATTGAAGAAACAAAGGATCTAGATGATTTAATCTATGAAGATGTTGAAAAATATAGACAAGATGTTCCAAGCTTTGTCAACTCAACAAATTTAACAGTTCCGTTTAACGTTTCAAACGTTTCAAATGTCAGTGGTGGTTCTGGTGTTAAAGGTGATGAAGAAGAAGAGAACACTGGTGCTTTCTTGACACACTATCATTCAAGTGCCGTTGGCATTCTGATTGCCATCTTTATGGGTCTATTTATTTGAACCTGGCTTCCTTCCGTCTCATGAACCAAATTGAAACTTCTTCTATTACTCCTACACTCTTTTTCAATTTTTTTATTATTACTTTTTAAAATATCTATTATGAATAAACTTTGATCAGTTAATTGTAGCAAAGAAAAATTTTCACAGACTTGCAGTATTACATCTCAAGTTCAACCTGTAAAAATGATATCACAGTCAGCTTTGTAGAGCCATTCGCTCAACTCCAGAAGAATGTCAATTCAGCTGGAGCATTATCCTTTAAATCACAATAGTCTTCATAAGTACCATTATTCAATCTCAAATGTATATAATCAACAAAGTCATTTAAAGTAATACTAAATCCAGGCCCATCAGAATGATCGGGGATAGGAATCACAGCATTGTTAACCTTAATTCTTATAAAATCATCAACTTCATCTTCATGATTAGTACATCTTAACTTTTCAAAGATTAACCTCCCACCCATTGGTGCAATGTTTGAAGTTTTCCAATTTGCTTGGAAATCAACGTGTTCTGTGGTTAAATCACCATCGAATAGTCCTAATGTTGAATAAATATGAAATAGATCAGTATCGTGCGTAAACCCAACGGTGATTGGTGATGTCTCCTCATACTCTTGGAACAAGTTTATTAAGCCATCAACATAAGCACTTCCTATGTACTTGGTTAAATTATGACCAGGACCTTTGGAATAATAATAGTCTAGATCATTTCCATAGGCATTTGAAATTAATTCATCAGTAGTGAACAATTCACAAATCGTACTATACCCGGACACTGTTAGATCAAATCCACAGTATTCTAACAACCCAGCAACCTCATCCTTGGTAATATTTAACTCTGGTGTTAAAAGATTAAAGCGTTTGGCAATTGCAGTAAGGTATGATTTAGAGTATTCATCAACAAGGTCATTATTTAAAGTTTTGTTATAATTTTGGCATGATGTGGCTGGAGTTAGTGAGTTAGCACCAAGAGTATCATCGTCTTCATCAAGAATGTATATCGAATCATTTGAAAATTTAGCACCAAAGAAGCCTCTAGCGAATTGAACTGCACTAACAATCACACGTTCTTGAGATGCTGTAAAGATCTTAATTGAGCTTAAGTTATAACCATCTCTCTCTTGAATCAAACTATCATACTGACTTCTAAAAATTGAACCAAACTGGAATAAATCTTCCAACCCAGAATATGGCCCTTTAAAAGTTTCTGAATCGTAGTTGTCTTCATCTAATCCAATAAATTCATACGTTGGTAAAAACTTCAAGTCACCAGTTAATGATTTAGGATCCACTTCTTTTCTAACTCTTTTTAATTTCTCACTGATCTTCTTACCTTTACTAGCAGTCGGATATCTTTCACCATGTCTACCCAATGCGTTGACTTGGACCAGTTCACACGTACTTGGAATTTCTGGTGATATACCAAACCCTGGATTGGAAACAAACGGTGATGCAGTCCCCAAGAACCTTAATACATTGTACTGATCCAAGGCTTCTTGTGGGTAAGGCTTGTTAGAGAATTGTAAACTTTTCTGTAACGGTGCTGCAGAAGCGATGTTAAAGATTATGATAGAGTATATCAATGAAGCTGAAGAGAAAATATTCATTATATGCAATTGAGGACTGGGTTATTGTTCACTTTAATCAAGCTTTTTGAAAATTTTGCTTGGACAATGATCGATCTCTTGGTATATATACCTTGAATGACAATTGATTGTATGAAGAGATGCAAATTATTATTGAAAAGAACGCTCATTACTCGACTAAAATGGTAATGCGGAAAGCATCAGTTTACAATTCTAATTCAACCAATAGTAACACAGGAGTAGGATCAAATTTCACTCGAGCATCGCAATATTGAAAACCCTTTTAAGTAACAGGCTGCACCTTGTGTTGTATTGGTTATCGTAATTTTTTCAAGTACTAATCTCAAACACGTTTTCACTGTAAACTTGTTGAGACAAGGACGATCTTTTAATTGAAAACTTGAAACAATCTTTTCTGAGTTAGAGTAGAAGTCCGCTTTTCAATCTGACTTATCTGACACTAGGCGCTGTAACTCGATGACTGAGGTTAGAATTGTGAAGATGTTAAACTGATCAGTTTTAGTTTAGATGTGGTGATTATTCAGATTGTGTCACTACTAAAAGCTGTGTAGAAATACTTTTTTTTCCTCATCTTTTTACCTTCGGATCGGACTTTAATATCCGAAAAACAAATTTGACTATTATGATGTTCAAGATATCAGTGACAGGTTAATTCGCAACAAGAGATCCACATATAACTATTATGACTAAATCTAAAGACTCATTAATTACAGAATGATTGTCCACCAAATTTCCCTAGCATCAATTAAAGTGCTTACAGGTAAACTGGACTAGTAAACCATAAAGTTGATTTCACATCATATAGGCTTTATATAATTTATATAGAGGTTTTATCTAACTAATACTAAGATCAGGAAAAAAAAATTCATTAAAGAATTAAATACATTGCTTGTATTATACATATTTAATCGACTGCTCAGTGACTAACTCTCTTCAAATATTGTAATAATTCAATAACATTGTTATCGAAGTTCAATGAACTATCGTAAATGTAATCTGTACTTAGAGCAGTAGCAAATAAACTCTTGGTATAGTTATCAGGAACTCTCTTCAAGAATTCATCAACTGAGCCAATTTCTTTCAATAACAATTTTGGAATTCCCTTGCTTAAAATTCTTTGTCTCAATGTTAAATCATTCCATAATTCATCAGAAGTTGCAATTAGATCACTCAATTTATTTATTTCGTTGGATAACAAGTCTGAAGATTCTGATAAAGATAAACCTGTTTTCTTTTGTAATCTTAGCAATGCATCTGCTTCCTTTTCTGCATTGTAAACAATCTTTTGTTGAACTTCTTTAACATAGTCTTCATAAAATTTGGAACCCTTGTTGAACTTTTCCAAAAATTCATCATCTTTCAACACTAATGAGGCTAAGACTTCTAATGATGATGAAGTAACACCACCTTTGTTGGTTGAAGCATCCTTGAAAACCAAAACACCCTTAGACTCCAATTTTAACTTTGCACTTTGTGTGATAAATAAATTAGCACCTTCAACAATATACTTGACGACCTGAGGTTCACCAGCTTTTGGAATTAATGCTGATACTGTATCAATATCAATAGCAGCCGGTCTACCACCACATGGCACAAACAAATCAATAGAACCTAAATATTTAGAAATTTGTAAATGGAATGAATTTCTGAAAAACACACCATTTGGAATAACTTCACCAGTTTCAGGAATTTTGATATCTTTATCATCAACACCAATGAAAAACCCAATTTTGGAAAGTTTGGATTTATCATAGTAGGAGACAGTTTGTCTATTTTTGGCTAACAAACGCAACTCATCTTTATCTAATCCGTTTTTATCAACAATAACACCAGATCCATCAACAATACTAACGTATTGTTCATTATCGGTAGATAAAAGTATTTCATTTGAACCTAAATCACCATCTGGACCACCGGTTTGGAATTTTGTAATTGGAGTTGTTTCTAAGCCTAAAGTTTGATATATTTTCTTAACATAAGAACGAACTGATAATGATGTCATACCATATTCATCATGAGGAATACCACCTAAATCAGCAGATTTACCAGTTAAAAATGATTTCCACCATGGAGCACCACGAGATTTGGCATGTAATGTTGCCCAATTGGTATAACCAGCTGTACCTTCATCAGGACCCAAAAACAAGATTTCCTCTTTATTAGCTAAATCGATAATCTTATCATTTTTAGAGTTTGGTAACAGTAAATCAATAACTGAATCAATATATTTTTCAAATCCAATTTGTGGGAATTCTTGTGCATCCAGATCTAATAATATAACACCTTTAGAACCACCTTCTGGAATATCTTTGTTTTTTCTTTGTTGTGTTGATGCCAAATTATAATTTTCATCAAACAAATTTCTAACATTGATATCATAAGCATCTTGGGATCTTGATCTAACAATTCTAATACCACCTCTTGCAATATCTCTAAAACGAATATGGAAACCTCTAAATTCAGCACCAACGACAAAGAATAAACCATATGGTAATTCTGGATACTCAGTTTTAGATAAAAAGAATTCAGGGTTTAATCTAAACGAGATAGCAGTTTTGTTTGATACAAAGAAATTTGTCTTGATAATCGATAGGTTAAAGTTGAACAAAGCTCTGATAACCAATGCATCATTTTCGTTAAAGATTGATTTTGATAAAGTTTGTTCGAATTGTTCTTTTGATTTTAAAGGGGTAATTTCTGTGATTCTTTGATAAGATAAAGTTTTCTCTAAATTAGATTGAATATAATGAGAATCGGCAAAAGTTCTAAAGAGTTGTTTGATCAATGGTTTATATTTATGGAAAACATCAATGATATAGCTTTGAGTAAAAGTTTCAGATCTTAATCTTTTCTTCAAAGAGTTCAATAATTCCAAGTTTGAAGAATGTTCTAAATCACTACCTAAAACCTTTAATAAAGATTGATATTCAGAACCCAATCTATTCAAAAAATGAGTGACAAAGATAACACCAATATGAGCATAAATGGATTCTTGTAATGAAAGATCACCATTACTAAAATCATTATGGAAAGCACCATTTGGAATGGTGTATAATAAGGAAGTTTCTTTAATCAATTGATAAATGGATAATGGATTAGTTTCAGCAGTTGGTTTTAAATAGATTGAAATAACAGTAACTCCATTTTGGAAATTTTCAACATATTTTCTTGTTTGATCTAATTTATAATAATTGATTAAAGAAGTTAGAGCACTAAAATAATTTTTTGTTGTATTTTTTTTGAACCCAATGATAATTCTATGTTCATCTGAATTTTCAATTGGTAAATGTTTAATAACTGGACCTTGAGATTTTAATGATTGTTCAATAACATCATCATAAATTTTTTTCGTATTGGGAGTAACGATTTTCAAAAAAGTTTCATCATAGATTGAAGATTTGTTAAATTTATTGGAATAAACAAAGTTTGCTCTAATGACAGTTTCTTTACCATTGATTAACAGTGGTGCATTAAAAGATTCAACTCTAAAGGATCTATCCAATTGATTTAAATAATTCTCATCAATTTTCAACTCATAGTTTGTCAATTTAAATTCTGGAGAATTTGGTAATGAGGAATCAAAATAAACAGCATGATCTTGAGATTCTCTTTTATGACGAATAAATGAAGAATCTGAACCAGTGGTATTATTTGTAGCGAAAGCTGAAAGTTTTGCACTATAAAGAGCATGAATATGACTAACAATTTCTTCAACTGTTTCCCTTTCGAAAAAGACATCATCTATACCCAAAGAGTTATAGAACCAATTAGCTTCACTTTCAATCAAGTTTTCAGGAATGAAACCATATTTATCTATTAGATCCAAAACTTTTTCGAATTGAGTCTCTTTACCAATAAATTTCAAGTTATTATAACCAGATTTGAATGATGAGATTGATAAAGTTGAAATATCTGGTGTACCATTACTATGAACATCTAAAGTGTTTAAAGTCATTGTGTTTGTTTGTTGTGTTTATTTGTCTTAAAAGAAAGTTAACCGCCGTGTAAATTTTTATAGCATTTAAAAGTGTAGCTTTCAATTGATAAATAGGTGTATAATAAATAAAAACCATATAAGGAAATTGAGTTGGTTTAAATACTCAATTTAGATATATATAAAGAAAATAAAAATAAACTTCCACATCTAGCCGCTGTCATATTTAATTTTAATTAGATTTTCATATGGAAAAATCTTTTATAAGGCATTAAAAAAAAAATAGTACAAGACCTTATACATATGGCGTTTTAAAACTAGATTCTTTCCTTTTTTTCTATGGGGAAACATTTTCCATGATTGGAGTGTGAAAAGTTCAATGTTGTGTGGCAAACTATTGAATTTACGGAAAGGCTACGGCATAGACACGATACAATGTATTGGTGGTTTGAAAATAAACTGTTAATCGATCTTTAAAACCATGGAAGCTAGCATCCATGTGTTTTGTTTATAGTGTAAAAAATCTGGGGCAAAAACCTATATTTGCCTTTTATAAAAAAAAATGACACCAAAGAGTTGACACCAAAGTTGAATTGGTCAACATCCCGTGACCTGGTGTGTACATAATTACGATGCCAATTAGTATCTGTTGGTACTTTGTATACATAAATGTTCTTTGTTCTTAGCTAAGATGACAACACTGATCATTCATCTTTAACATCTAAGGCTCTTTGAATTTGAGAGTTTTAATATTTATTTCAAGTTAACTAGAGGTTAACCAAAAGTTTCCTTGGGGAGGGAGTAAGACTTCCACCACCACCCGGACTACATATTAAAAGAAAAAAAAAAAAATAAAAAAACAGAAATAGTGAGAAATTGAACATCGTTTAATTTTCTAACCTGTTCCGAAACAAGCCTTAAGTTGTATACTAAAAGCGAAGAAAGAAGTCAGAAACCAAGAGAATTTGGAAACATTTGCAATCAAATTAGATCAATTTAATACTGATAACGATTACTGGAAACAATCAATAGAATGATTGAGATATTGTTTATCTCTGAAACTTTAATTGATAGTCTTTATCTTCTTCTATAATTCAGAATTGATCAAATAATGCCTCGTGAAAAGAAAAAAAAAAAAGAACTATGATCGTTGGCTGGGTTTAGTTTGGTCCTTATTCGAGTGTGGATGGAAAAACTTCATTTTTAATTTTTCCTTTTTTTCTTCCTATCATTTACTGACTCATCTCTGCGCGCCCCTCTCTCTATTCCCTTCCTTCTCTCTATTGCCCATTACATAGTTCTTTTTACTAAAATAATAACAAGTTTTGATTCCCTCAAAGTCCCAAAGAGTTATATTTAGCGAGCGGCATTTTTACAACTTTGGAATACACATTCCTTTCCCATTTTTCTTAGTTTCAAGGCATTTTATTTTGAGCGGGTGTCGCTAAATCAA
Source organism: Taiozyma peoriensis (assembly GCA_030574875.1). Classification (NCBI taxonomy): domain Eukaryota; kingdom Fungi; phylum Ascomycota; class Saccharomycetes; order Phaffomycetales; family Wickerhamomycetaceae; genus Taiozyma; species Taiozyma peoriensis. Next base: position 209,282 of record JAJMFM010000011.1, read on the forward strand.
ATTTGTATTGGGGGGGAGGAAAACGGGATTGATTTTAGTGTTTAATCTATCAACCTAATTAGTGTTGGAGAACCTTAACAAGAACTCACTACTATATTTAGTGTAGGGTACTTTTAAACGAAAAATTAATACCATCTTTAAATAAATACCAGTAAATTCTTAGAAATTCATTTATGTTTGCATTCTTGTAACTTCCATCAGGTTAAATTTTGTAAGTTTTAAGTTTTGGTGAACTATAGGGTACTTTTTTTTTTACCCCACATTTTGAAATATACGTTGTAGAAACAAAAGATTATCATTCATGGTTTTTAGAGTGTCAGGATCCAGACTTCAGTAGTAAGGGTTCAAAGTAACAACGTCGCAAGGCAGCTGGAAAAGAGCCGTTTGAAAACATAATTTGATGATATCAGCTCTTTTCGCTCTGTATCCGTTAGTTTGAAGATTAATTACAGAGGACTTGCCTATTCGAGGATTACGTAGATAGAGAGAGAAAGTTCTGCAAGGGACTTGATGAGCATATCGAACAGTGAAATTTATATAGTTTACATATTGTTTGTTTTATATTGGTAACTTGGGTGATTATATTGTCTCATTTAACTAGATTGAAAATTACACAAAGCACGTATATGATTGAAGAATATATTTAATGGATGATTAAAATCGATAGTCTTCTTCTAATTGTTGGATTAGTATTTCAGCCAAAGTTATGTTTTCTAGTTGGTTGTACATATAAAGTGACCAAATTTCCATCAGCTAGCTACGTTAAATTTATATATATGATAATAACGATTGTATTGAAAAATTTATTTGAAAGCACCTAAAGAAAAAATGAAGTTTCCCTTTGTCAACAAAACGATGGTATAAACTCGCAAGGGATGAACACTTTCAATGAAGAACGTTCAGTAACTTATAATTTAGATTTCTCTGGTCTGATTTTTTTCAAAACACTTTCTAAATTAGCCGCTTTCATAACATCACCTTTAATCTTCAATTTACCACCTAAAAACAATTGTTGAGCATTCTTTTGACCAAATACTAATTTTTTAAAATCCAAATCGTTTAAAGTTATAACTAAATCAGCCTTTTCCAGTTCTTCCTTATCTGAAACGACAGATAAATCACCATTTTCCTTTAAGTCTAATTTCCAAGCTTTCAAATCACCACTTTTAGCCTTTAAATTGAATATTATAACAGATTTTGTCTTAGTGGTTAACTCTTTTGATAACTGTGTGTTTGTAGATAGAGTCTTTTGAATTTGATTCAAAATTGGTTCTGATTTGTATGACATTGTTATGATTTTTCAATATTTATTCCGTATATGATATTATATCCGTATAAAATATATAAATGAGCTATGAATCGAGTTGTCAAAAAATTTGAAATTGTTGTATCAATATCTCTTTATATAGACTTTTCAACTTCAAAAAACTTTGAGAAAGATTTAATTTCAGATTTAAGATCGGTTACATGAAAAGAATTCTTGTCATGTTTTAACTTTTATATATTCTTGTATATTATTGACTGACTTTTTAATGCCTGCTTTACACTAATTTTTTTTTTTTTTTTTTTTTAATTTTAGTTTGCCATTGAAAAAGTTTAATTTGAGCCGTGGGTTTATTTTTTAATTTAATGACATTTGTGTATATTTTTCTGGGGAAAAACAAGAATGCTTTTCATTTTCTTAATTGCTAATCATCACAGGCTGGAATTTGTTCATACTTTTTTATTAAAAATGGGTTACTTTGGTTACTAAAACTTTAGCTTGTAATTAATGCAATGAAATACAATGGGTATTAAAGACATTTCATATTTCCGAGATACTACAGCAGTTAATAGCACTGCCACTCCACCAACACTCAGTTTTATTTTATCTATAATAACACGCATGATAAAAATTCACTATTTTAAACTCTCAAAGTAGTCGCTTATAGAAGCATCTAGTCTTCTAGCTGCCTCTTCAATCTCCTCTAATCCACTCGCACTAGCGATGGTTAATCTAATAAATTTGGCAGTTTTGGCCTCTTCTTCTTCGAATGCTAGGTTTTTACCCAAGATAACAACTAAACCATGTTCAACTGTTTTATATTTAAAATCTTCTTGAACTTTTCTATAATCACCACTCTCTGGAAAGTTCAATTCAATAATGGCAAACATACCAGCTTTTGGTTCATATATTTTAAAATATCCCTTTTCGTAAGCAATACCATTTTGTAAACTAGTAATCAAAGCTAATTTTCTTTCGGTATAACTCTTTGAAAGTTGGATTAACCAACTTAACCAACCTTTGATAGTTGGATTTTCAAACCCTTTACCACCAAGAATTGCATTACCAGCATCTACTTGTTGTTTTGACAAAGATTGTAGAACGTTATTAACAACCAATTGACTAATACCTGCAGGGGCCCTAGTTGAAACATTGGCATGTTTCTTGATTTGATCAATTATTTTACTATATCCAACAATAAAACCTAATCTTGAACCTGGTGCAAAAATTTTAGAAAATGACTCTAGTCTAATAACTCTACCATCATTATCGTATTGAAGTAATGAGTTTGGTAATTTTTGACTGACAAAATCTTCAACTGTTAAATCTTCAAATTCTTCAACACTTGAACCTAATTGAATATAACCATATGGATCATCTTCAATGATAATGAAATCATGTCTCTTAGCGATTGAAACCAACTCTTTACGTTTTTCATTGGATAAGGATAAGCCTGTTGGATTTTGTCCTGTTGGAATTGTATACAAGGCTTTTGGTTTTCTCTTTTCAGGATATCTCTCTTCCCAATTTGATAATAGAGTCTCTAATTTCTCTAAATCAATACCACCTTCATCAAAGTTCAACTTAACTGGAACAACAGACCCACCATAGTTTATAATGTTACCCAAAACAGGAACATATGAAAAGTTCTCCACCAATACAACATCTCCTTCATTGATCAATAAGTTGAAGACTTTATGTAAAGAGTCACCTGTTCCACTTGTGAATGTAACGTTCCAGTCATCATATTTTGGTTTGTTGATAGTAGAAATTAACTCTTTGGCAAACTTTAACGACTCTGGATGACCATCAGTAGGACCGTATTGGAAACCTTCAGAGACACCCAATATATCTTCATGAGAACTTTGATTTGGTGACTCGTTAACACTAGCGGCTTTTTCAAAAGGTGAATTTCTCACACCAAGTTGAAGGGTTTCAACTGGGAAAAACCCATGATTTGGTCTACCACCACCCAATGAAAGGATATTATCATGATGCTTGTTTTGAATTGAAGCTGGTACTGGTAAACCACCAAAATGGAAAACTTTTCTATTTTTGGCACGTTCTGATATATGTTTCAATATAGCTTCGGACATTTTATTATTATCAATTTTAAGCTTGTAATATTGACCTACTAATCTTAACCTCTATCACAAGCAAGACTATGTTCTACTATTTACTTCAAGTCCATAAGTTAGAGATGACATATCTATACTTATACTTTATGTTTTAACTCCACAATTTGTATCGAGTGAACCTGCCACAGTGAATAAATTATAAATGATGAATCATTTTCAAATAGAACAATAGATATTTTGATAAAATATGCAACACCTCGGCCACATTTCCTTAATAGGCATTATACGAATTTCAAGCTCTGAAAATGTCATCTAGCGAAGATATTTTGACACTTTGATGCCTTGAAGAAATAATTGATTTTCAAATTAATGTAATGTATTCTTTCCATAAGACTTGTGAGCTGAGACCACCTTAGCGACAGTTTGATACGTACTAGACTCCTGAAGGTTGATCGAGATTATTACTATATATTTATGTACTTACTGGTTATAGAAGGAAGTCCGACGGGACCTGTTAGCTGTTGTGCCAGTACTATGCAATCGATATCTGAAATTAATATGTTAACTTTAGGTCTGCTCTGATCGAAAAGATACACAAAACTTCAGGGCTCATTAAAGCTTGATCCCGCAGATGTTTACTTAACACCATACAACTACTAAGGTCTGACTTGAAATGCAAAATTATATTAAAGGATCATTAAGTTAATATTATGGGTGAGTATTTCGTTCGTGAGGTGAATGCGAAAAATATATGGCTCTCGGGCATATGAAGGAGTTCTATTTCCTCTTAGTCTGTTTGTACTTATCTTCAGTGTACTTTCTCTGTTCAGGATCAAGTTGGTTATTGATACCAAATAATGCCTTGGATGCAGCTTCAGTGGCTCCAATAATTGGTCTTAGCAAAGCAACTGGTGTAGCTTTCACTACAGCAAGGGTGAAATCCTGAGCAGATCCACTATCGTTAATCTCGTATCCTGCATTTTGGATAGCGTCTTTAGCAACAAGAAAATTCCTTCCTAAACTATCATACGCTAACAGTAAACCCTCTTTTAAATTAGTTGGTTGATCAGCATAAAGACTTATTGTACGTTGTGATTCATCCTCTTCGTTGATGTCAATTAACTCATCGTCCTCAATCATTTGATACCTTTGAGGTGAGTTCTGTTTCTGACGCTGTTGTTGAAGTAATCTTCTACGTGATATTCTTCCAACGATCGGAGGTTGGGATGCTTGATTAATATCTGCAATAGACTCGAGTGTTGGCTGATAGATTGAACGATTTAGTGGTTGACGTTGAGTTGATAATGAACTTCTACCAATTAATTGAGATGTGACTCCATAACTATTAACTTCGTCATCGTTATCGTAATAATAACTATCATCTTGCGAGTTCGCATCTTCATCTGAGTCATCGATAATTTCTTGGGTTGAATCAACAGGTAGTCTTGCTGATGGTCCAACACCACCTAAAGCCTGCTCTGTGTTTTCCAGTATAGTTTGAGTACCATTTGCTAATTTTATACCAAATTTCAACAGCTCGTTGGTCGTATTCCTGGTGAAATGCTGCACACCTTTAGAGACACTTCTATAGATACGACCATCCTTTTTGTATTCATTCACTGGAACAACTATCAAATCCTTAAATCCAGAGCCTATCTTCACGATTGATCTAACGGGTGCTAGACCAGCAAGTACTCCACTTAACTGAGTTTGTTTGATATCTGGCATCCATAAACCGTTCAATAGCAACCCAAGTTTTGGAAATCCGGACACACCATATAGTGTGACTTCCTTTAAAACCATCGAAGCTTCATCTAAGATGAAGAAGTTCATGAACTCTGTAGTATGACCTGACCTCAAGCCAGAGTAGTCGATCTTTTTTGGTTTGTAGTCAAGCTTAATTCTGACAGCATTGATGGTAAACCTTTGGATATATATTAGATCTTCAAACTCATCAATCAGAAGGAACCTCGAGTCTTTAAACTCTCCAAATCTTGTTAAAACCTCCAACGTGTCTTGATCTACGTGAAGTCTTAAGGGTAGAACTTCTGCATCAACCAATAGTTCCGTTGCTGCTAATGTTCGAACCGGTCTAATAGTTGCGATTTTGAGCTTCAGCATTGATGAATCACTTTCTCTTTCGACCTCTTTCAATATTGTAACAAACTTGTTCCAAGTGGAAGTTGGAACATTATCAGTAATTTCAAATTCTTTAATTTTGAGTATAGTCTCATTTAATGTTTCGTATTCCTTTCCTCCATCGGCAATTTCTGAGCTCGATGTTGGATCACGATTGGTTAGAATTGTGAAACTAGCTTCAACTTGCTTAAGTTCAATCAGAACTTTGTAGAACTTTGAGCGACGTAACTTCAACTTTTTGATGTTGTTCTTGCCAAACTCAATCGTCTCTTCCTTGCCAGTTGCTTGTAAATTCTCATTGATCTTGGAAATTATCCTGGAGGGATCTTTTGTATTTAAAGGTAATGACACATGAATTGATTCGAATAATGTTTCTCCAAGAACATCAGTTTTATCATTGCTACCTCTTTCTTGTTGTTGTGACTGGGGTTGCGGTGACGAAGAGCTGCTTCTTTGTTCCACAGATCTCGAAATCAACTCTTGTCTTAGCCTTTGTTGCTCTGTAACTCGCTGTTCCAGCTTCTTGACGCTAGCGCTTATCGTCTTTCGCGTGTACTTCCAATCATAGCCATCAAATATTTTGAGCGTTACCTTTCCAATGTTTAATAGTAGGATCATTGGTAGAGCTGTTGAGCGAGTTGGCAAGCCACTTTGAGACATACCCTGTTCGAAATAGCCGTCATTGAACAAGATTATAGAGTCAGAATTATCTGACTTGCTATCCCTATTGTCAGTCGTAAATCGTTCAGCAATTTTCGAGCCTCTCGTGGCATCATTAGTGAAGTAAGGATTCTTTTCTAAACTGTTATCTTTCACAGTCAATTCACTTAAATGTTTGTCCAAAATATCCGTCCCAACGTTTTGGGATTTTGAGTCCTCATTTCCATCATAATAGCTGTCCACGAATTTAAGAGGCTCATCTCTTCCCAAGTTACTTGATCCAGCAAGTGATGAAGATTCAGCGAAGTTCAAGACTTGCTCGACGTTGAACACGTTATCTTCAATATCACCAAACACGTCTATGTTCTCTGCCCTATCAATTTTATACTTAGATTCTGGATTGATGTCGATGGGCTGCTTCAAGTCATTTAAAAGCTGTAACAAACACTGAGAAGAGTCTGCACAGAGCTCTATATCTAAAGCGTCTGAACCGATGTCCATTGTCATTGCTTTATTACCATTGTAATCCGGCTTGATAGACACACCAAAAGATAGATTCCTGCTTTTACAAACGGTAACAAATCCTTGCGAATTGAAATAAGATTCTTGTGACCATGAATTTTTGGTGTTCCTATTCCTTTTGGAGCTATCATGGGTTAATATCTCAGACGTTTCATCAATCAACACTAACACTGGAGCTCTTAAGTCAGATCTCAAGCTTACTGCTTGTTGAATCATTGTAACCTCAAAGCTACCACTTGATGAGACTAGTACAGCCTTAGAGCTCAAGCGACCAGGATTTAACCCAATACCGACGTCAACCAAGTTGAACTTCAAGTCGAATTTTGGTTCGGTCGATATATTTTCAACGTTGCTCTGAATAACTACCTCACTGCTTTTGTCTAGTGTTTCAGTATCATTGTTAAACAAGGTCACCCATTTTGTGTAATACTCCAGGATCACATTTCTCAAGCAAAAATTGATAGTTTTGAAATCTTTCGTCCTTGCTGATAGAATAGGCTCGCTATTATCATCAGGATTGATTACTCTGAAGGCAGATTCCCTTGTCCCATCATATTGTCGAGCAACATGTCCATCCATCAGGTGTATTTGGAAAAGCCCTTCCTTGTGCACAAGAATGGAACAGTCATTCAAGGAGAATTCAATATCCCCAAACTTCTCATTGATTTCAGTGATTTCACCATTCAAAGATTTGATGTTCACATACACTTTAATAGATTGCCTCGATTGGAACATCAAATTAGATGAGATCCTTGCCTTTTTTCTGTTTCTAAAAACAATATCCTCCTTAGGAACATCCAATGTTCTGAAGAAGCCCGCAATGTTATCTATGAGATATTCCAAGTGTCGTGACGTATGGCTCATATCCAAGGACTCAATAGACAAAGAGCTTGGTGTCACTATTACAACTTCATGTCCATTGTTATCATAACTGCGCAGGCTTCTTTCAGGATTATGTAATAGATATGTCATGTTTTTCAGCGTGACGAATGGAACTTCTAGGCCCTCGACCACATGATGTAATGCCACTTGACTAATCGAAAGACAACCTTTCCTGGAATCATAAGAGACCGGGGAAACTTTAAGCTTCAATTGCGTGGTGTCAGAGAGGGTCAAGAACATAGTTATGAGTGATGTTTGAATGGTGGTAATCGAAGCTGGCTGTTTCGGAGCCTTGAGTACTTGGCTGGATTGAAATCTCTTTAGTGACTCTAATGTTTGAGGTAAAAGTGAACTGAAGTTTGCCAAAGTTTGAACATGACGAAGCTCAAGTTTTAGTACCAAAGTTTTTGAAATCAACAAGGTGAATTCATTAGTTTTTGAATTTATTTCAAATCTAATATCACTCTTGTTATCCTTTGCTTCAAAGTAACCAAGGGCATCATTCTGTTTGTCAAGTAATGAAAGCTCTTTCAGTACACCATATGTCAAATCTGAATCTTTCTGTGTCAATTCAAAGGATTCTGCAACGAGCCTTAACTCGTGAGGTTTAGCGAAAGATCCATCCGGTAGTAATGCAGAAATAAAATTAGCCTCAATTCTCTCGATTTTCAAAGACTTGAAAAATATCAATTCAGAATCAACTTTGAGTGCAGGGGTAGCTTGTATGCCTCTTTGCTGCTTTAGACTCAAGTCGATATTTGAAGATCTTTGGCGAGAATCTTGAGCATTTAACACGCCCAAGGACTCAATGATATGCAAAATGATTAAAGGTAGTGGAGACACCGCTATCTTCACCTCATCGACTTCAACTTCCATGTTTTTGAGTGCAGAAAGTCCATCGAATTTTAGCTTTACCTTATTAACATATATTAGACGAGATGCGTCTTGTAGTTCTTGCTTTCTCGCTTCAAATGCATTGGATGTAGCACTCATGTAAATCGAGCTTGCCTCCTCTTTCGAATAAACCAAGCTCGTATTCAAATCTGAGGCTGAGGGCTTTTCTAGAATTGAGGATTCCATCATATCATCGTCATAGTTCTCGTCATCTGAGTCATTCTCATCATCGATTTCATTTTCCACTTCAACTGATGTTTCAGGTTTGTCTTTCTCTTCACTTTCATTGAATTCACCTGGGTTTGCTGTGGGGTGGACACCCAGTAGTTGCACATTGAACAGATCAACAGTCCTTAGTCCATCCTTGGAGGTGAATGAAGCATCCTGCACTTCTAAATCAAGAGTTGCCTGATCCATAATAACTCTCAAGGAAATGTTCTTGATATCAACATTTAGTCTTGATAGCGCAACTTCAACTGCTTTGGACATGACTGAATTTAGTGTTGATTGCGTATTGGTGCCTTTATCAGAAGGTTCGGACACAGGTATGGTATCATTTGGGAGTTGGCTTGATGTCTTGAAATCCAATTCTGAAATGTTATCTTGAAGTATACAATTAGCTAGGTCCATGGTACTTTGGGCTAATGACAACTTGGATTTCTCATCTATGAAAGAGTCCAAAGTGGATGAGATGATTGTTGATGCTGAACCTTGTGCCAATGAGGTGGATGATAGTGCCATGGTAATGCTTAGGCCATCGATGTCAAAATTAACACCACCAGTCATGTTAAGCCTGAGCTGCAGATTCTTTATTCTTCCATTTCTCAGGTGAATCCCAGGTATCTTGAAGGCTTCCGTATCAAGTTCAACGTCAGATAGAGTGACTTGACTATTTGATCCGAGTGACACATCTAAGTTTGATATGTCAATTTCTGAAAATAATGAGAGTTGCTGTAAAACGTAAAGAAGTAATCTTTTTTGAAGGTTTTGAGGCATCCACTGAGGAGCCATATTGGCGTAACCTTGCTTTACTTATTATAAAGTGATTGTTGTAAGCGTTTGAAGATATTGAAATGTATATATGTTTTGTGCCTCTTGAAAGAACCCGCCACTTGTAACAACAACTATCAAATAAAAAAACAAAGCGGATAGGGATTGAGTAGTACTTTAAGGGATTGATAACCCTTTCAAGAAATATGAGAATAGGATCTTTAGGCTTCTAGTCCTATTAAGAAGATAAGTCAAGACCGGTGTATTTAGTTTGTTTATTAGTTAGATGATATTCTGAGATGGCTTTGGCCTGAATCACTTTAAAAAAGCTAGAAATTATCTAATATTTACGTGTTGGCCCTTATCAGAACTTATCAGTACAGTGTGTACGCAACCTTACCGAATCGGAAATATCACTATAAAAAGCCAAATTTGACACCAAAATCTTTTGAAAGGTCAGACGAATTGTTTGACAATCTTCTCCTAATAGCTGAAACAATTACCAATATCTACCCATTCTTTATTTCATATGCAGGACAGCCCGAAATTTTGCAAATAGAAGGTTTGGATTTGAGGGATACTATAAATATATGGTGATCAGTGATCAGCACAAGCGAATGATTCCGTCATCTAATTATCGATTAGCAGCATTGACTACATGCTCTTCAGTCTTGGAGCTCTGATCATTCCAACCAATAAATTAAACCTTAAAAACGTAAGAGTAGTATTTATGATGCCATTTTTTGTATCGTTGTTAGTCAAATCTTCTTTTTTTGCTTCCATCACTAAGCATTAAATCTAGTGTAGTTACAATAAAGCCAAATAACAACTCACACGCTTCTCAATAACTCATGTCTCAAATTTTACTGAAATGAAAGTAGCTTATAAAGCGTTTCAAGAATATTAAACACTGTCTTGGTCATCAGTCTATTAAGATTTGGAGTTTAAGTGGCATTCGACTCCACTGATTCAATTGTCAAATTGACCCGATAAAGAGTTTAGCATACCTATTAGTTTGAGATGCTCAATTTTGTTCCCATTTTTGTATCAAATTATCAGGGCAGGAGATACCACTCTGCACAATTACTTTTCATCGACAAAGGTTCAAATTGTCAGGAACTTACTTCTCTTCTGAAAAGCAACCACCCCTTGTAAATATGGCGATCATGTGGATCGATCGGGTATTCACAACGTTTAACATTAACTCCAAATTCAGATCCAGTTAAAGTTATAAGCTGAATCCCTAGGGTACCTTTGGCACTGGAAAAGTTAAAATACAGATACTGGTGGGCCACTTCTCGGGATAAAAAATGAAAGGTATTTAAATAAAGTGACGCGATTCTGTCAACCATTATCTTAAAATTTCCAATATTAACACCATGAGCCAATTTAGCAAACACTGACCTAACTTTTCATTATCACTAATAGGATCGACTAAATAGAAGTCAATCAAACAGTCAGACAGGGGTTAGGGGGTCTCTTAACGAATTGTAAAAATTGAATATCAGTTTCTATAGAAACACATATTACCTAATTATGCATTTACAGTTGCATTAAAACCGCATGAGAAATAGATACCTAAGCTGAACATCACAGCTCATTACTACTTATTTTGACGCATCTGATCTTTTCAATTAAATTTAATTTCCCAAAGCAAGATTTAAAAACCGGAAAAGAGAAAAAAAAAAAAAAAAAAACTTAATTTATGATGCGTAAATAATAATAAACAGGGAAATCTAAAATCGCTATTAATATCTTGTTTTACAACACCAGTTTTGCGAATTTCTTGATAAAAATTGCCAGATCTAACTTGAATGTTTTCTCTTACACTACAACTCACGCGACCCCTTTTCGTGTACAAATCCAGAAAGTACGTTGACGCTTATAACTCAACACTTAAGCTAAATCGAGAAAAATTTTACCTGAGCTCGGGCTCTTCCAGTCTCTCTCTTTGTTTTTGTTTTTTGTTTTTTTTTTTGTGTATCATTCTTCCACCAAAGACATCAAAATTCAACAAACCCCAAAATTTTTAATCAAAAATCAAAAAATATATATATATTTTTTTTGAAAGAGGAATCTCGGTTTTTAATAAAGCAAAATTCATCATTAAGCGCAACAATTATTCTCAAGTTAATAGCCAGTTCTTTTATAGATTACTTATCACAAGTCTTCTTTCTCTTTGTTAGTTGTGTTTCTGTTTTTCTCGGTTTAAGTTATTACTGCTTGTTTTGTTTACGTCAAATCAGAAAATATTTTTCTAAATATAAACAAAAGGTCAACATTCAGATCATAATCACGACCAGGAGATTCACAAAACACGAAAACGTCTTGATTCATTTCAAAATTATCACTGTCTAATCACACAAATCTACTCACTTTTAGTCACTCATTTATCAGTCCACATCAACTTTTGCATTTTCTTCCAATCTTAATTTTTTGTCATTGTCATATGAACCATATATATTCTCAGAGTTAAATTATCAATTAATCAAACACTACCTCACAATTTTGTTTCCTTGCCTACCACGAAATCGAAAGCTTTGCTAAACGTTGCTTTGTTCAAGACAACAAAATTCAATCATTGTTAAAAGTAGTTTAAATATATATAAATTATTTGGGTAATAATGTCTCGATGGAATGGAGATCCAAGCTATGGCTCTCAGCCCACCGGAGGAACTACTTCGACCCCTGTGAATGGTTACAATATACCAGGATCCTTTCCTGTTTCTCAAGCTAACCAAATCCATAATCATAGACACAACCCGTCCAATGGCTCAACCTATGATCCTGCTTTAAATCAAAGACTTTACAGAAATTTGAACCAGTCAAACCCATCAAGTCCACAGTCCATACACACAAGAACCGGAAGCGATGCTGTTCATGATGCAAACTCTCCAATAGCCAGGACTTCATCAAGAAGGAGAACTAATCCCAATTATATAAAACTAATACCGCCAATACCAAACAATGACCCATCATTGATTGGGCAACAAAAACACCAACAATCACAGCCTTACCAAACATTCTCGCCTCAACAGCAATCACCACTACCGCAACAACTTCAACAACTTCAACAACCACAACAAGCCCAAAGCCCTACTTATAATCGTCAACACGCGTCTCCAATACATCAGCGTCCACCTCAAGATCAGCGTCGAATTTTTCAAGAGAGTCAACAGCAAAAGAAATATAACTATTCCCCAACGACAGGATCTACCAAAAACACAAATATATCATCAAATCAAACAAACCTTACCCCTCCGACATCGATTGCACAGATACCAAAAGGTCCGGCAGTTTGTGCTACTTGTAACAAACAAATAACTACAAAATCTGTTAAAGCATTAGGTAAAAGATATCACACGCATTGTTTTGGTTGTGCTGATTGTGGTACCCCAATACTATCAAAATATTTTCCTTTTGAAACTGAAGATGGTCAAAAGCTTCCATTGTGTGAAGAACATTTTTATAAAAGAAGAGGTTTAATATGCTGTGTTTGTGATTCATTCCTTAAAGGAACTCATTATACTGTTTTTGGAAGAAAGTATGATGCTGAGCATTTTTGTTGTAAGATATGCTCTAAAAAGTTTGAAACTGATGAAGATTTTTTCAATCACGATAATAACATATACTGTCACTATCATTTTTCAAAATATTTCATTGAACGTTGTGAAGGTTGTGAGTTTGCAATCTTGAAACAATACGTTGAAATATTTAGAGGTGGTAAGAACCAAAAATGGCACGTTGAATGTTATATGATTCATAAATGTTGGGCAGTTTCTATAGCACCAAATACAATTGGAATTCAATCATTCCCAAAGATTGAACCTACGGAAGAGAACATCAAGTCAGCAGATACAAACCCTTCACCTGATGAATTACTCTTGATGGAATCAAAGGCTAGTGAGAAGATAACTGAAATTTGGAATACTTTGTTCAAATTTGAGGAAGACACCGCTACCTGTATCTCTGATATGCTTCAGTATGCCACTAGTAATGATCAACGAAGAGGTCTGGAAGCCACAGCAAAACTAGTTTCTAAAATAGATGCTCTATTTAAAAGTTTGGACTGCCTCCATCGTTTAGGTATAGATCCAAACTTTGCAGGTAAATCACCTTTCCAATCTTTAACGATTCATGACAATCAAGAAACTTTTCATACTCTGAAAAAAGAACCAAGAAACTTGTCGGCCAAAATCATGATCTATTTGGCCATTTTAAGAAAACTAAGCAAAGGGTTGACTGACTCTAACACCTCACAGGATTTAATATTGTCAGTTGTTACGGGCTTGGCACACTATTTAAAACTTTTGATCAGATATGGGTTGAACAATTCCTTGCAGTATAATAAAACTTCGCATTCTACAAGCACATTGGACAAGTTTTTGAAGGAAGTTAGAAATCATGAATCTATTCCAGATGATCCTTCAATATTGTTTGACGTTTCTGTTGATGCTTCTGATTTGTGTTTTCACTGTCAAAAGAGTGTTGAAAGTGAATGCGTTCAATACGAGGATAAAAGATGGCACTTGGATTGTCTTCACTGTACTCTTTGTCATAAAAATCTACAAGATTATGGTGGTGTGGCAGATGCTTCTTTCAACTCTCAAAACAACTGGGTCTTGTGTGCACATTGTGCCTTAGATGATCCCGAGGCCATTCCAGGGTTCAAGTCTGTTTCTAAGTTGTTGCAGTTAAGCTATTTACTGAAAATAGCTATAGTACGTTCGAAAGCTGTCATGGATTATGAGGTTGTCAATGGAATTACAAATAACCCGAGAAATAAGTCGAAAGATCTGCAAAACTATGAACAAAACTACTTGAAAACTTTAAATGACATCAAGAGATTAAGATCGACAAGACAGAACACTAAAATCACAAACAGTACATCAAAAGAAAATGCCAGACGCTCAGTGGTTATTGAATCCACTGAGCAGGAAATCTCTCCCGGGATAGAAAAACCAAGCAAGATGTTAACTGAAGAAGATGAGATCTCTAAACAGAAGATCACCGTTGAAGATGAACCACTTGGCCCATCTTTGAGTAAGAAAAGTTTCAACAGAGCTACTAATTTTATTAACAGTCAAAAAGTATTGACGTTAGACGATATTCCAAGAATTGTTGCTGCTGAACATGCTCGTGAATTGAGACCTAATACCTACAAATTCCATAATCCTCATCAAGAGGAGCCGATATCTAAGGGAATCAAATCTAAAAGTAATTCACTACATCGTGGAGAACCAAGCATTCAAGCTTCTTTCAAAAATAGTGATCCCGAACCGGGCACCAAATATTACTCAGAATTAAATGATCACGAGAGATTTATTATTACTCATATCTCTGCTGTATTGATACGTCATTTGTCAGAGAAATACTCAATCAAAAGTGATCTCGATATAACCAAGTTGTTAGATTTGAAAAAGACACCAACATTCTGGGAGAAGTTGAAGGGCATTGGCAATAATGAGAAAAAGAGCTACGCATTGAATAAGGTATTCGGTTCAGATTTGAAAGATTTGACAGCAAAGACTGGTGTGGATTCTTCACAAAGTAATGGTCCAAACAAAGTTCGTGTTCCGATGTTGATTGACGATTTGTTAACAGCCCTATATCAAAAGGATATGTCTGTGGAAGGTGTGTTCAGAAAAAACGGTAACTTGAAAACTCTGAAAGAATTAACTAAAAGTATTGATTCCAATCCGACAAAAGTTCCTGTTTTGTCAAATGAGAATGCTATTCAGTTGTCAGCCTTGTTGAAAAAGTTTTTGAGAGAAATGCCAAATCCTTTGTTAACGTTCAGACTATACAGTGTGTTTATATTGTCTCAGAAAGTTAAAGAAAAGACTCCTCAAAAAACCTTTATAGAGCTAAGTTACTCACTATTACCGAAATCACATAGGGATTTGGCTGAAGTGTTACTATTTTTTTTCATGTGGGCATCTTCATTTTCCCATCTTGATGAACAAAGTGGATCAAAAATGGATATCCACAATTTAGCAACCGTTCTATCGCCAAATATTCTTTATGACAAACCTAGTGAAGTTACAAGACCAGCAAATGGCAAGGGTGTGGCGGCAGCTACTTACTATGAAGCCTTTGGTGAAAACGAAGGTGAGAATTACTATTTGGCCATCGAAGTTGTCGATTACCTAATTGCACATAACGAAGAATTATCCTACGTCCCACCTTATTTACTGGAGATTTATGAACTTTGCAACTTTGACAAGATTGATCAGATCACATCAAAAGATCTATTCACTAAAATCGAAAATGTTTTAAAACACAATCCTCAAATACTGGTGAAGGTTACCAGAGCTGAACCTGAAAGCATTGGTGAAGTGGATACTTCTGTTGTCGAAGAAAACGGTCAACAGCCACTTGAGACAGCTTATGAAAACGCTTAGTTTGGGTATAATGTGTTAAGCTCTCTTTGTTGTTGGGCTACAATTGCCGATGTTGTTTGCTTATTTTTTTTTTTGCCTATCTCCTCCCATAATGAAAGCTCTAATGACCCCTTTTTGTTTGTTTTGTTTCTTGAGATTAATCACTTTGCTCTAACTTTTCAATGTCCTAATTAATAATCACATTTTACCTTCTTCACTTTGTGTATTTACACTCAAGGGATTTTTGGCATTATTTATATCTTTTATATACTGCCCATGCTATTTATATAAAAAAGAAACTTAATCACATGAACACTTTTCTATTTGAACGAAATTCGCATGATCGATTCATGAACGTGGCTGTAGGAACGAGTTCAAATATTCCCTATTGCTTAGGCTACATGTATAACGCAGATTGTAATCACGAACGTGTAATGTTTAATAAATAATGCCATATGATAAGGTCGATTTCTTAAAACTTTTTGGCGCCTTGTGGCCAATAAATAAATAAATAAAGAATTTCTTTGGTATCGACCAAATATCAGCTCAGATTACCACTCTTCTCTTCCAAACTGGCCAACCTTTCGGCTTCCTTTCTTAGTGCCAAATCCTCAGCTCCATCTCCGTTTTTCTCCTCGGTGTAAGTCAAGTACTTATCACTCAGGAAGACAACTGCAAACGTTGAGACTCCCACGTATAGCCTAATTCTAGGTGGGATTGAAAGCCATTTGTTTAAGATGTTAGTGAATGGTGATTCAAATTGTGGCCGTTTGGTTCCCTTTGTATTGGATCTTTGAGAACCTGGAGGTACAGGTTTATGGAATGTTCTCTTTTCTTGTGCAGACATCTTGACTTTCTTAGTATATGGATAGTGCTAGAGGTTTTTTCTTAGTCTCATTAGATGTATTTCAAGAAATGTATTAATGTTGATCTCGGTGACATTTTTTTTTTTTTTTTGACCACAAAAGCCGAATTTTTACATAAGCATCCATTATAAGTATTAAAACTATACAATCAATAATCCAGATCCTCGTCCACGGTGTTACTGTTAGCGGATTCTAGCTTGGCCCTTTTACTCTCTTCATCGAACATCTCCTGGCTGGCTTTACGCTTCTTCTCCAATTGCTCATTCTTTTCTTTAGTTTCTTTGTTTCTTATCTCTCGTTCTTCTTCTTCTTTCTTTAGCCTTTCTTGCTCTTCTTCTTTTCTTTGTCTGTCATAGTCTTCTTTTAAAGAATGATTAAATAGACCTTCAACACCGGTGTGTTGGTTGACGTGTTTGAACTTGAATAGATGTAGTTTTTTCGAAAGTCTCAAACTTTTCCAATTATAAAGCTCTTGGTTCGCAGTTTGGGCGTTTGTTTGCTCTCTTAGTAGATTTAATCTCGAATCAATCTCATCTACTGTATTAACATCAATATCCTTTGTCAATTTTTCTAACCCTGTGACAGTCTTCAAGTGTTTTGTGATTTGTGGAGTTCCAACTTCAGCCCAGTGTTTCGGCTTATAACCTTGTTTAATTTGCAATTGTTTTTGAAATGTCTCATCATGAATGTTGTATAAGTCATATTCATTGGTAAATTCTCTGAAAAGGTTGATTTTAGCATTGATGTAGTTTACCTCTGAGACTTCTCTTATTTGAAGATTGACGAAAAACATCCTCTTTTCAATACCTTGGAACAAGGATTGTACATTTTTTTTCAAATTTATAAAGTTTGATATAGTTCTTGGAGGGATGGCATTGACAAATCGTTT
Source organism: Taiozyma peoriensis (assembly GCA_030574875.1). Classification (NCBI taxonomy): domain Eukaryota; kingdom Fungi; phylum Ascomycota; class Saccharomycetes; order Phaffomycetales; family Wickerhamomycetaceae; genus Taiozyma; species Taiozyma peoriensis. The sequence continues at coordinate 226,849 of JAJMFM010000011.1, forward strand.
CAAGGCTTCATGTGGGTTTTTACTCTCGACTAAATCATCACGACGTAGTGCTGGAGTGGCAGACGTTAATGTGTCGATAAATCCGGCCACTATAAGAATTTGTTGTAAAACAGTTCGTCTTAAATATGTATCCTTCTTAAGCTGTTCTCTGAACTTCTCTTCGCTTACAAAAAAACTTGGGCTGAACTCCAATTCTTCATAATACTTTTTAAGTTCTTCCTTTTGGATAGCGGTCAAATCATCTCTTTGATAGGTTTCTAAACTGGTATCGTACTCGAGTTGGTTTTGTTTGGAATTGGATGAAAATGAAGTTCCATTTTGAGATTCTTCAATATCACGAATTATGTTGACAATGGTTTCAAGATCTCTTGTATCACCTTGTCTTGAGTTTATGTATTGGAAGGGATCGTGCAAAAAATCTTGAACTTTCCAAAATGATACATATTGATGATTTGTTCTTTGATTGGATCTTTTAAGTTTGAATTCCTCGTTTCTTTCCTTGTTTATACTATATTTCTTATTTATAAGGGTCTTGTTCAAGAATGGGAATAGATTTGAAGTGAATAACAATAGTTTTGCACGTAGAAGATCCCTTGAAGGTTCATTGTTATATTCTAAATCCTTGAGTTTTAAGTTGATGGTGATCATCAATGCGATACCAGGAGATTTGATAGGAGAAAGATACTCTTGTTTATTAGTTTTGATAGCCTTTTTCGTTTCTTTCAACACTTGAGTTCTGCTATTCAAATATGGATAAAATTCCAACAACCAACTGTTTGATGCAGTCCTTAGAATCACTTTCACCAATGTTAACGGTAGATAATAATATGAGATTTCTTTAATTTTGAAATATATTGATAAATCAATCAGCACTGCAATTTCTTTCAAATTGAAATCATTTTCGATACTTGATTGGGTGATTAGATTAGCAAGAGTCTTTTGGAAAGATAACTCCAATATCAATCTGACAGTTTCTGATTGTGTTGAATCATCAATTGATATTAGGTTATTGTCGTCGAATTTTTCCAAAGGTGTTAACAAAGAGTGTATAAAATCTATTGAACTGTTCTCTGAGATGAATTTGGATACGTAATCTTCTAGAGACTCAACAGTATCGTTTATTTGATCAGAAAGGGAATTTTCAGACATTGTCTTGATATTTATCAATGCCAATTACACTACAATATTCTGGTTAATCTAACTACTAATCCACATACTATTGATTTTAGTGTTTTTTTTTTTTTTTCCAAACCGGCCTTTTCAAATGGGAAAAACTTCCATCGCTTCAAATGTTGTTGTTTTCCCGGTCTTAAATTTCCGCAAAGCACATTCAACAACTAGAGCAACTACTCTTTACAAAGGTGAACGAAACTGGGCTTCTTGTTGGTCTTTTAAATGGTTATTAACCCCATTCGTATATATACATTAGTGTGTTATCTGTTTAAATTATAGTCTTTTAGTATCTCTTTTCTAAGTAATCTTTCTGCATTCGAAGTGGGTTGCCTTGACATCGGAAGGAAGTGAACAGAAGAAACTCTGAATTTGGATATCGTTAGTATGTGAATTCAATCCCTCCAATAGTACTGATGTCTTAAGACTTACTATTCCTTGCATCTTTTTGAACAACGTCACGCCATCTATATCTAAATTCAAGCAGCTAAATCAGTAGTTGTTAGACCATGTAAAATTTGTATCACGAATGACCTTTCATTGGCTGCTACTCACGTTTGTCCACCATTAGCATTCTGTCTGCATATAACACTTTTATCGACATTCTTTTCACTGTAGAAATTACATCGTTAGTATAAAAACATAAAAAGATATCTGAATATGAAAAGATATACTCACCCATCTATTAAATATACTGCATTGGGTTCTTTGGAGGTGAAGCTTTCAACTCTTGCTAAAAATTCATCTTTCGATATGGTTTGATTTTCAAGGTTCTTTTGACCAATGTTGAACGGCGACATTGTATATCTGAATATCTTTATTGATGATAACTTATATCTAATCAATAGAAAGCTCATTTACTTGTGCTACTTCAAAACCTCTTAAACAGTTTGCGAATTTTGTGGGCCCCTCGGAGCAATTCTTTTTATATGCGGTAAGGTTCCGTGGCGATGGGGGAACTGATGAGGGCCCCCGCACGCGAAAATCGTTTTAAGAGACTCTCGAGATTTGACACATTTTTATGCGAGTGTCTTGATCATAATTTGTTTACTCAGACACTATGCTTATCTGGAAGGAATTGAGCTGGGATTTGAGCGTAGTAGTAATCCAATCCACATTAAATTGAACTTGAGCTAATTAAAAAATAAAATTGAGCGGTTTAACAAAGTTTGCTTTGTTTAGTCAAGTCACAAGAACAGAAAATAGACATTAGAGATAAATGGAGAGGTATTTCTCAAATCATGTTCAAAATGTATATATAGATGTGTGGTTGATATCTTGCCAGTGAATACCAAAATTATTGTTTAGAGTTGTCATTTAACAAAGTGAAAGACAAGATTCTCCATGTTCTCAAAATGCTTTCTTCTTCTGTGGTTAACACTTTTAGCTAATGATACTAATGCACTCTCAACTAATGGATCATTTAGATCAGATTCTATTGTCATACCAATTTATAACATTGGTGGCCAATTTCTTGTGACTGCTGAGCTAGGTAATCCTCCTCAAAGACAAATTTTCAAAGTTGATACTGAATCATATCGCTCTTGGGTTGTCTCGAAAGATGATTATATAACTAAAATAAACCATAATCATAGTAAAAACATAGTTTCAGACAACTATTTTGACCCAACTTTATCATGTACTTTCAATGGAACTAATTCAAACTATGTCATTAACTATCAGGATAACCACACCAGTTCTGGAAAATTATTCTTTGATAATCTTAACCTACAAACTCTAAAGACGTCCGGTGATAAGCCAGATTTTCAAATTTCCACTTTTCCACTTGGATTAAGTCAAAAATCTGATATGGACTATGGAATTCTTGGACTATCTCTTCCAAATACTTACTCATATGATCAAAGGGCAAAGACTGTTACTTATAGCTCTCCTCATATAATAAGAACTTTTAAGAATCAAGGATCAATTAGTAGAAGCATAGTTAGCTTCTGGTTGAACGATTTCGCTAATAATGGCGAGATGTTAATTGGATCAATTGATGAGGCAAAATTTCAAAAACCATTGTATTCGTTTGATATGGTTAATATCCGTAATCCAGGGAAACCTGTATCTCAATTGGAAATAGTACTATCTGGTTTATCAATTTCATCATCTAACCCAAAGATAGAAGACGTTCAACTCTTTGATTTGGTTGATGAATTTAAAAATTCTTATATTGCAGCCTGTTTGGACACTGGATCCAATTCAAATAGAATTCCATTACCTCTTTATGAAGAATTTATTAGACAACTTGGGAAATTGGCAAATTTAATCTTTATACCAAAAGATTTGGAAACTGGTATTGAGTCTCAAGTATTAATCAAATATGATGAAAGGCAATTACAAGAAGATATCTTTTTCAATCTTAACTTTAGTGGTCAAGATTTTAAAATACCCTTACACCATTTCACTGAAAGACAACCTGATAATACCAGTTGCCCAAAGATTGAAATTAGAGATTCTATAGAGTATGTCTATTTAGACATATACCCACAAAGTCTAGAAAATTCCAATTATAGTGTATTTGGTACATCGTTTTTCAGAGCAGTTTACAGTGTTTTTGATTTTGATAATATGGAAATTGCACTAGCACCAGCTAAATACACTCAAAAGAGATTGATAAGGTCAGTTACTCTCCAAGATGATCTTGGTGCTCTGAAAAATAATTTGTTTGATCCAGATTTGAATCTTACCGTTTACAATCCAAAGTTTGATTTTGTTGCCGATACAAGAAATGGATTATACAAGACAACCAGTGATGGAACGAAAACTGCAAATGCTAACTTTATAAGTGATGCACTAGGTTTAAGTTTCATGTTTATTTCAATTCTTTTTGTCTTCTTATCTAAATAGTATCATTCTTACAAGAACAGTTCTATTCAAAGAGTTTGTTCATTCAATTGTTCTAAATCTCAATCAATTCTTATCATTATCTGGTGATGCTCTATGCCCACCATTATGAATTATAGAAGATACATCAACATTCTGAGCACCAACCTGTGACCCATGACTTTTTGGAACCACAGGTTGATATGAATGTGGTCTTTCAAGTGACTTCAAAGGCACTGTTTTATTCCCTATTTTCACTTTCAAATCTTTGGAATCAGCTGGTGGTGGGACATTCTTGCCTTCGGATTCATCCTTTGTGTCACCTCCATTTGACTCGTTTCTCAATTCTTGTTCAAAGACAGCTGGTTTTTTGCTCATTATTTAGTGATTTTATAATAAACCTTCTTCTCCTTCGGTCAATGTATCAACGCTTTATTGGATTTGAATTGAACAAATTGAAAAATCGATTAATTTGAGTCTAAAATATACTTTTTCTTTGCCCCATATAAAAATAAATATCGGATTAAGGCACAAACGGAAAAATAAATCAAAAAAACGCAAAGCAAAAAGCAATGAAAAAAAAAAGTGTCAAATCAAGAAATTTGTAAAATGAATTCGCGTAAATAGTTTATATTTAGAAATTTTAACATGAGACAAAAAAAAAGAATTTTAAGCCTTGAAAAAGA